>JAYRBW010095926.1:0-20438 GCA_036023295.1 Invenusta paracnida | reverse complement strand
TCTTTCTGGTAGAAGATAATGTAATTTGTGATTATTGTTTGCCACCATTGATTTGAAGAGGTTGGCGTCGTATTTTGCGGCACATGCTGTTATACTTTTTTGTTAGTGTTTACAATAACCCCATTTCTTTGCTCGTGGGATCTCATACTTTTTATGTAAAATAAGGATCTTGTGCATTTCTCAATAGTTTTATATGTGTATCATATATATATCTACCGAACATACATATATATTTATTTAGGGTCAACTGGAAATAAATTACTCTAAATGATAAGTACACATATGAAAAGTATATATTATTTTCCATAAAACCATTATCAAAACAAAAGCTTTCAAATATAAACTGATAATAATGTGCAAAAAAATTGAACTTACCGAAAGCTTAACTTAAAAATCCCGCCTTCTGAAAAATTGGAATTTGGCGCGACGCTTTTCGAAAAGTTCATGTAATGAAAATTTAATATTTCTGTAACGGTGTGTGAAAAAATGTCCTCAGAATGTTTACACATTTTTGCACACACATTTTAAAAATGCATATTTTTTTATCTTTTATAAAATTGTCATTATCAATCGAATGGTAATAAATTTTTCGAATATAGCTAATGCTAAATGTTATCAATGATTTTCACAATTTTTTATTTTTTTAATTATTAGTAAATTATATGAAATATGGTCCTAAACATTTCGAGGACTCGATTTTTAGTCCTCGATATTCAAATGTCCTCAGTTTGTTGGTGTGTATTCATGGCAAAGTCCTCAATATGTCGAATGTGTATGCGCATACGCACATATGTATTGACACATCACTAACAGCATACCAGGTTTGATGGGTACACAGAAGTCTAATGAATTAAGGGGTGACAGACAAACTCGGGTATTATAGAGCTATTTAAGGTATAATATACTGAATACTCCACAGAAGTAACATAGTCAATTGTATATGGAAGAAATATAATTGAAATGAAACAGCTGAAAATGTTGAAGATACTCTCATTATTTATAGGTAAGTACTTTACGCTATAATAAATATATAAAATACAATATAAACAACAAGTTTCAATTAGAGCAATCATTTTGTACAAATTGGCAAATTAACTAGCATTTAAAACGTTTGCTATTATAAGACACAACGAAAATGACAGAATTTTCAACAAATAACATGTACAACTATAAAGGTTATTAATGTGTATTAAAATTATAAATCAGTAGTTTTTGAGTTCAAATACCTTACTACTGATTTACATCCATTAGTTAATATTACATTATGAAATAAACTAGAATGATACACACGTATGGCTATTCATATACCACTGCATATGTCTAGTAGCACGGTGGTCAAGTCATGGAATTTGAATTAATGTAGTAACTAAAGGAATTAACAAAACCGTTCCAAATTATTGTCATTTGTTTGTTTATATGGCGCCGTTTACTTATTTACATACATTGAAAAAAATTAAATTACATTGTCTTTTTGTTGGATATAGGGACATTATCAGTAAGATTTGATAGATACATATTTTATTGTCACCTGAGACGGAGGTTTCTTTATCAAATGGGGATGTTCTTGTACCAACAAGATTTTTGTAAGAAATGTAGTACAACCTATATCCTTAAAAGATGTCTATTAGGTACTACATCTAAGCTTATGTAGAGTGTAGATCATTATTGTTGCTGAAAATCGTCGAAGTATCGCGACGAAAGGGCCGACCTTATTTATATATGTTAAGTACACGACATAATGAGCGATGCACTGATTCATACTGATTCATACTGATTCATATGCGCATAAATTTCAAGTATCACCTTCAGTATATGAAAATGGTGTAGTCAGTCGTGCTTATACATTTGTTCAAGAAAGTAAACTCATTTCTGATTTCATTTTCTAATTAGTTTGCGCCTATTCATTTAACAGATAGTTCTCAATATATATATATATATACCCACATATTTATTGCATATCTGTGTGTCATAATATATTGAGTTGTACTTGTTAAAAAGTTAGAAACAATCACAGACAAGATACATTGGAAATTGCTTTTAATTCTGTAATTTTAATGTGTAGCATCAAATTTCCGACATTAAGTGAAGACATATATTAATAGAGTTTCAGCTGAAGAATCTGCGATCAGTTTAAAAGAGAAAATAATTAATAGAATTGTTGTATTGCAGTTACTTTGTGTACTAAATCAGTTAATATCTTGAATTGTATTTAACTTTATTTTATTCGACTCTTATACAAACGAATTGATTGCAAACACAAGCCTGGCATAGGTACTTAAGTGAAATATTGTCATTTTGTCAATAAGCTTACTAAGACTCAACCTGCATAAAACATATGTTTACAGTAATGCTTGTAACCTTTATGAGCTATCTCTTCTTTGTGTATTATTCAGTTTCGCTTTCCAAATGCCTCATCTACAATAGGCTCCTCAGATTGACCACACCCAAAAAGCACATTTTTGCCAAAAATGACTTAAATATAAATTTTGTATTAAAAATGTTACTTCTTCGTGAAATTAGGAATTTGGTTCTGATAAGTTCCGTATAATAAATTCCAAAGTACCATAAAATAAGTCACCTTGATGAAAATAGAAAAAAACTACTTCTTTTTAAATTTATAATGAAAGAAAATTTAAACTAAAATATTTACTCATATATTTTTACCCATTTAAAAGAATATTATTGACAAATTTTTAAAGGAATATGTAACAAAATATCTTTGTTTAAGTGCAGGCGAGGTTTCAAAATTCTATTAAACTATCAAGTTTAAAACACAATATGGAGACAGGATCAAAGAATATAGAGCGAGCGACAAGAACCACTCCTTGCTAAAAACGCTTTAAAACTGGCCGGGACAATAATCCGCCATTGTTGTGTACCCGAATGGTTTTGTGGGCAGCTTTAAACATATGTAGTGTTTTAAATACAGTGTCATGTTATTTATGGTCGGGTATGTAGCATACAATACTCTGAAGCTATTATATGAAGCTCATTATATGAATTGTTTTGCATCTAAAGCAAAAAATTACTAAAATATCACGTGAAATAATAAATTGATTACGATGTAGTTATATTTTTTAGCACGTAGCTATTATTGTTTATTATCCAAGATTCTAGTTTTTTAAAGGTAATTCATATTTATAGCCGTTCATAAATAAAAGCTCTTATACTTTACATAGAAAACTACTGCCAACTGATACCGAGTTAGTAGTATATACATTTTTTCGTCAACTTTTTTTTAGAATGAGGGTTCTTGTCGCTCGCTCTATATTCTTTGGTCAGGATAGAGTTAATAATACAGAAACATCTATCCCTCATATATACTTACATATGTATATAACCAACAGTGAATAATGTCACATTAAAAATATAGGATAAGAAGGACAAAAATAATCGTTGTACTTTAATATAAACACACATTTACTTTCTCATTATTATAAATTAATCCAATTTGCTATCCATTAATATATTAACGAACGCAACATCAATAATCTAATTATTCAAACACTGTCACTCAACACCTAAATATGGCAGCTTCCTATTTTGAACTGAGCAAGAAGAAGGTTGATCACAGCTAAGAGTATGTTCGTGTTGCTATAATTAGGCAGAAGCTGCCCCGAGTTGTTTCGGATTTTAATCTTTGTTGAATAAATTGATCGCAACTGAGTACACAACTCTCAAGACGTCTTATGTGCATTTAGGAACTGCAATCGTCTGAGCTCACGGATAACTGACAACTAGAAATGGGAAAGGTTTCCGCGTGCTAATTGGGATATGTTGTTGTAATTATACTCTGCTTCGTATTGCATATCTCGAGTTCTGCAGCAGCCTTTGAGTGAGCTCATATGTTTCCATATAAGCATACGCTAGAGCTGGAAGTACTTTTCCTACAGATCGAGATAGATTAAAAGACAAAACATGCCCAATTCTTCTATACACCGCTAAACCGAGATACTATTACAGGCTAACAGAATATAGTTAGTTAGTATCAAAATATGGAATTCTTGTGATATAACATAACTATTTAACAGATGGCCTATCTTCAAAAAGTTATGATAAATTCATTAGGATAAAATTGTGACATAGCGTTCCCGAAATGTGATTAATTATAGAAAGATTTTACGTTACTAAACACTATAGTGGATTAATATGTGTAGTTAATGTAATAGATAAAAACATTTTAAGATCAGATAAATAATAAATTTTGTAGTAAGAAACTAAATTGTCATATTTGAGCAGATAACTTTATTCCCCATAAGAAATTTAACGTTTAATACTATAATTTCAGTCAAGTCTACATCGTCGAACTTGGAAAAATGGCTGAAGGAATGGTTTCACTTTAAGGACATGAGATAAAACCCCAACAATAGAATAAAAATTAAACCTATATGCGCAATAAGGAAATGCCTCAAATTACGATATCATAAAATCTAGTGTCCGCCCTTGAGGAAAAACATATTTGGCTGCAACTTCTTATTACTCTTCTGAATCAGTTTAATCAAGATCCTAACAGTATGCACTATTCCACGCACCTATCTTTATATAGAAGATAAGCCAACAACGTTTAATTAATGTTATCAGGGTTATCCTTCCTTCTTCATTCTGGCTTTATAAGACAGACTGGGTTTTACAGGGCGGAGTTACAGTGTGCCCAACCATCTATTATAAATATGCGCAGACATTAAGTTGATAAAAAAGACTTCTATTAATTGTGAAGTAAGGCTTCTCGTCTTTTGCGAATCATCATCTTCGTCCAACTAATAATATGACGAAATGTGTGCAACTTTCACCTTTGCCCTTTATACATTCTATTGTGCACTTTAATCCGTTTGCATAACAAGTGCATCTTCTACATCAAAGTCTGATGGAATTGGAAGGAGAATATCACCCACATTTTATCCATATAGTACAATTTGCAAATAAAACATAATTATAAATTGCATATCTGTGCAGGAAGTCTGTTGCATATCTACTTATTATGTTGGAAGATTTATTTTTACAGTAAAGTATTACAAATATAGAATCATTCTTGATATTGACATATCTACAATGAAATTATTTCACAAAATTAGATAAGTATTTCATACATCTATACTCATTATTTTATAAACATTTTTTAAATGAATTCGATCGATTGTATCTATGTTCTATATGTTTACACTTACTAGAATATACCATTAAATGTCTCTGTTTTCACTTCTGAAACTAATTTACATCAAATCGCATCTTAAACTGTAGAATTGATGAGCCAGGATATGAAAGGGAAGAGAGCAATTAAACAAGTGTTTGGGCTTGTTACCTTCCAATTAACACCTAGAGAACTGACGAGTGAATACTTCTGACATGAAACTTGAGAACTCCGTAAGCCTGACAATCATGCAACCTTCGGTCTTAACAAAATATCTCAAGAAACTACATAAAAGACTATAGTTTATCAAGATCGATATCTTATAGTCAAAGCAGAGAAAAATATAGAGAAGCGCATAAAATATTGGTATACATTTTGTAGCACTTTCGGAAATTAAAGTAATAAATATACACAATAAAGAGAAATGAAATGATGAAGTATACAAAAGTTTAAGACAAATATTGAACAAGACAACAAGAATCTTTATTACCTAGATATAATGCGAGTAAAAAAATCGGTGAGTTCATTGATAGATGAACAAAATATAGGCCAAAGAAAAGTTGAGAGAATAATTAGGGTTGTCTTTTATGCGTCCGTAAAAATTCCGAAAAGAATAGTATTATGCACAAATGATCCGATCATTCATACTTGCATTCAGTAGAGGGAGAAAAGATCTATTTGCAATTCTTATACTTATATTGCAATTCAATTAATAAAACTTTCACTCACATCAATATATATGCTAAGCTATTTTAATAGTTTTTCTGCTGAATTTATTCTGAACGATTTTTAAATCCATGTATTTTAACGTTGACCCAAAAACCGTATATGTATAACAGCTATACACTTATTCACTATAATATTCTCTTAATTTTGTATTAACTAGAAATAAAAAATAAAAGTCAAATCATTTCTATCTATAGTATTAAAAATGTATGCTTTCTAATGCGCAGCAATAATTTCAACCCAATTTTGACTTATAATACGTATGGATAGTAGGCCAAAAGTCCAAACTAAAATGAATGTAAATAACCAATCAAGTGGCTATTGAGGGTGACTGTTCTAAATATGTGAAAGTAAACGGAAATTTTCCTCAGCAAAATCCGGAGATATAAAACAAATTGAAATAGGGAAACAAATGCATACATCATAATATAGAGAAATATCTATAATGTAATAAAAGAACTTTTAAGCTATAGTTCAAAACTAGAATCAACCTGTAAGCAAACTAATAGCCCAAGCGACACAAGTTTATCCAAGTTTATAGAACTTTCTAGAATTTAAGTTCCTCACGTATATCTAAACCTATTGTAATATTGTACGGAAAGTGGACTCATGATAATACGTATCCACCATTACAGTCCGGTTGTTATCTACTTTGCAAGACTTGTGAGAACTCTTTTAGTCGTATATTTTGAAGTCTAGAATATAATGCTCAAGAATTCTACGCTGGTACTTTATAGAGAATCAGTTATACTTAGCCCAATTCTTAAATATACTTAGTCCAAGTCTTGAATCAGTTATACTTAGCCCAATTCTTAAATATACTTAGTCCAAGTCTTGAATCAGTTATACTTAGTCCAAGTCTTGAATCAGTTATACTTAGCCCAAATACTGAAACATTTATACTTAGCCCAATTCTTAAATATACTTAGTCCAAGTCTTGAATCAGCTATACTTAGCCCAAGTCTTGAATCAGTTATACTTAGCCCAATTCTTAAATATACTTAGTCCATGTCTTGAATCAGCTATACTTAGCCCAAGTCTTGAATCAGTTATATTTAGTCCAAGTACTGAATCAGTTATACATAGCCAAAGTCTTCAATCAGTTATACTTAGCCCAAGTACTGAATCAGTTATATTTAGCCCAAGTCCTGAATCGGTAATACTTAGCCCGGGTCTTGAATCAGTTATACTTAGCTCAAGTCTTGGTAAGTCTGAACAAAAAGCTAATTAGAAAACTTTACAAAGATGGTGAGATTCATTTCAAAGCTCTCAATATCTGGGTTACCTAAGCAGATATTGACTGAATACTTCCATTTCCAGAATACCGAAGAAATATTCTTGGATAAGGTCGAATGTTTTATTTGAAGTATTGCTATACTTATCCTATAAAAAAGTTTTGTATGGAGGATGTCTATCAGTTACAAATTTAGAAATAACTGAAAGTAAAGTAATTCAGCTAGGTACTAGGGGAAAGGTGAAAAACTACATGAGTAAATTCTAGAACAGTCTACCTAGGTATATAGACAGGAGCCAGCAGGGGTCAGGGTAGCTGAAAAGTGAGGGAGTTTCCGCTTCCATTACATTGCTGTATACACACCAAGGGTATCTGAAACCAAAGTCTGAGGGTATCCGGTGGTGAGTGACCTTGGGACCTATATTTCTGATCTCCCATATTAAATGAATATGGAAGATTTTCTAATTTTAATCAAGTTTAAATAAAAATCTATTTTTTTTTATTTTTGTGGTGAAAAAGTTTTCTTTTTACTTTCAGATAACGAATTTCATATCGATTCGTACCTCTAAGAGTTTCCTAACATTTAAAATAGAAATTCGCTTCATAAATACTATAATTTGAATTCTAGACAATTTAAAATATTGATAATTGGAACATTTTTATCCATAAAATCCTAAAAATGTTCCAATTTTCAATTTCTAAAGTATTTAGAATTTGAATTATAGAATTTACGAAGCTAATTTTTACTTTAAATGCTAGGAAACATTCGAGGAACGAATTGATATGAAATATGTTATCTAAAAGTAAAAATAAACTTTATCATTAAAATAGAGAATTTTTTTAAATTTGATTAAAATTCGAAATCTTCGATATTCTTTATTATAGGAGATCAGAAATATAGGCCCCAAGGTCACACCCACCCCCGGACACCCGCAGACTTTCATTTCAGAGACCCTCACTGTGTATACAAGGATGTAATGGAAGCTGAAATTCTTTCGCTGTTCAGCTACCCTGACCCCTTTTGGCTCCTGGTCTATTATGATAGGAAGTCTGAGGTAACAGCCAATACATAGCCGAGGTTATGAGCTACCTTGAGATCCCTGTGCACGACTCCAAGGCCGTGCATGTAGGCAGTGGCATCGAGAACCTGTCTCAGCAGTTGACTAGCATCGCGCTCAGTGTAGCTTCCTTTCTCGACAATCCGATCAAAGAGTTCACCGCCCGTCACCCTGGAAACACAACAGCACCATCATTATAGGGGTCTGCAAAGATTTACTGCTTCAGTGTTGAGCACGAATTAAAGGCTAAAAAATAATATTCAACACATTTTCATATTTCATTCAAATTCAAAACTTCTTCACAAATAAACAAGCAGGCAAAATTGAGAAGCTAAACATTCAAACTACCGCACTGTCTCACAAAACATCCAAAATTCAACATATGCTCTACATATAGGCTGCTCTACATATAAGTTGCTCTACATATAGGTTGCTCTACATATAGGCTGCTCTACATATAGGCTGCTCTATATATAGGTTGCTCTACATATAGGCTGCTCTACATATAGGCTGCTCTACATATAGGCTTCTCTATATATAGGTTGCTCTACATATAGGCTGCTCTACATATAGACTGCTCTACATATAGGCTGCTCTACATATAGGCTTATCTACATATAGGTTGCTCTACATATAGGTTGCTCTACATATAGGCTGCTCTACATATAGGCTGCTCTACATATTAGCTGCTCTACATATAGGCTGCTCTACATATAGGCTTATCTACATATAGATTGCTCTACATATAGGTTGCTCTACATATAGGCTGCTCTACATATAGGCTGCTCTACATATAGGCTGCTCTACATATAGGCTGCTCTACATATAGACTGCTCTACACATAGGCTTATCTACATATAGGTTGCTCTACATATAGGTTGCTCTACATATAGGCTGCTCTACATATACTCAATGACAAGTATACAACAAACATGGATAGGATAATATTGGTTATCTGTGGTTGATTCTCAATCAGACAATATTTTCAAAAGATTAGTTGGCTTTAGACACTAAATTACAGAATTAAAACCTGGATTTCCTCTTTTCCAAATACGCAATATTCATATATAGGTGGTAGCTTAATTTGTAGATGGATGTGTTTGCATGTATATTTATCAACTTTATAACATTCCAAAAATACAAGTGATAATTAAACAAGAGATTCTTTTATATTTAGTCAAGCAACAAATATTTCCTATTTCCATTTTTCTAGTTTCAAAATAATTCTTGAAATCACACAATTTAACTATATTATGAAAAATAATACGAAATGAACATACTGATTACCATTTAAAGAAAAAAAACTATTTAAGGAAAATAATAACTATTTCATAACATTCGTTATATATCTTCATATAGTCATATTATGTGTATTCTATTTCGAAATAAATAATTATATAAAAGAACATTAATTTGACAATAATATCAAATCAAAATTGTCAAAAAGTATTTAAAAATATATTTAGTTTGAAGATGTCTTCACAAATTTGCAGGACGATATTTACTCCATCAAATTAAGACACGAACTATTAATATTGGTTGTTTAAATGTTTGGACTGAAGAAAAAAAATTAATTCGATGTAGACAGTCGATTTAATTAAAATATAGATATTCACTCTTGTAATAGGAAAATAGATATAGATACAAATATATAAAATCAATATCGACTACTTTATGTGAGACTAAAAGGTTGCATTCAGGTGTGACTTACTTTGTTTCATCAACAGGTTCATAAAAAATATTATACATAAATATATTGTCACAAGAGACATACTTATATTTCATCAACGATATAATAATTTTTTAATGTCTCTCCAAAATTTCATCAAACTGATATGATTAATATAAAACTTAAGGCAACTCATATAAGTTCAAATATATACATATATATAGTTTTGCTCATCTATTATGTATATTACAAAAAGTATCAGAATACAAAGGAAGCTTGTATTGTCCCCCCAAAGACTGGCACATAGTATGAACTATGACAAATCTGCTCTCTATATTGCTGTAAGTTTCTCATGTTTAATGCACAATGTACATATGAAATTATAAAAACAAGTATATATATATATATTGATCTGTGAGTTTGATAACTGTATGTATATAGCTGTATCAGCATATTAAAGAGTATAGATCTACATAACGCAGATCCCAGATAGCGGTATAACTGCTTCATATGTATGTGTACACAGAGATATGATATATCTTGTCTTCATGTACAAAAATAATAAAGGCAAAATATGTGATCGAGGTGATAAAGCGCGCTTTACTTGCAGAGAAGGTACCTAGCTGTTCAGTTGAAAAAAAACCGAGCATAATGAACATCCAAAAAATCAATTTAATACTTTGAAAATCCAACTTGTTAAAATTATCTCAATCTCCAAAGTATATATTTTGCTTCCAATTTATTCTGCGACTTCGTGCTCTATAACTGGAGAGCGAGGGTACGTGAAGTAGGAGATATAGTCCAACACGCATTTCAATTAGTTCAATGAGAAGGATATAACTTATATACATATATATAGAAACCATACTACGCACCATACCACATACAATACCCAGTGGAACTGGAGAGTTAACACAATCAATACAACTTATTTCCCATGATAATCAATGTCCAGGGTGACTGGGTTTGATCCCCCCCGGTAACTGTACACGCATATCTCTAGCCAAGTTAACTTCATTTGGAACAACTCAACTTTATACGCTCGATCAGTCATTGATTTGGTGGTTCACAGTATGTATTATGTAGGTACGATGCCGTTTTCCATATGCAACACGCGTCGATATATGAAATATATTGAGTGATTCGACTAAATGAACATCCATGTGTTGAAGACTGACAGGCAGACACACTGCCTAGGATCAGAGTATATCGACAATCAGTCATAGCAGGTTCATTTTGAGGCTAGTCTGTGTTAACTAAAGCTCGGGATGTTGACTAATGGAACTTGAATACTACCTATATAGTACACTAAGGTGAGAATCATCTATGCTAAGGTTTTGTCTACCAATTAAAGCGAAGGCCAACAGAGAGAGGCAGTTATGAATATTCAATCACGTCCAACTAAAGTACATTTGTTTTATGTGTAGAAAACATTAAAGTACGGACCGATTTATTTGTTTAATTAAATACACGTAGACTTAACGAAAACATTCAAGCACAAGCTTTATTTCATTTTATTTGTTTTTATTACTAATGATGAGTTGTGATTTTTAATTGAATATTATATTATATTTAGAAAAGCGAAAAACATAAATAATGGTCACATTTGAGCCGGGAAATAAAATCCACAATATAGAATTCTAAAACGAACATTAATAACTTTAATACACTGCAAGGAGACATAGTATGACCATGATTTTGCTTCTTTTTGAACGATAAAAGCTCGGCTTTTTATTAAATATTAAACGTTTTATAACTTTTTGTAGATTTTTATTTCTTATAGGTATTTAAAAATGTTGAGCACGCGTGATTTTAAACTTGCCAGAGTGCGTGCTGAAACCTTTCCAGCCCTAATCTTAAATATATAAAAAATATAAAAGGGGAAAAGAGATTTTTGCCTTTGTTATTTTGCTTTATATAATAATTTGACAAAATCAGAGCTGGCAGGAACAGTGGAATGGCATAAAGAGCGTTTTCCAAAAGTGAAATCGTTAGGGACGAAACTTTTTACCCGGAATATTTATTAAGCTTTTGGAATGAACGATTATTGTCGCTCTTTAATTTAAAGTGGAGCATCAAAACGAAAGTTATATTTGATAGAAAATCGATGTAGACTCAACATTTCAAATGAATCGGGCTAAATACATTAACATAGTATTCATGCAAATAACTTTCTTTGAAACTACTAACCATTTAATTGATATGGGTATAAGTTCAAATTTATTTTCAAGCTTCGATTTGGATAGTTACGGGCAGAGAGGCGTGTCGGGAATCAGATACGTGACCTACTTAATGTCTATGGTTACGGGCAGAGAGGCGTGTCGGGAATCAGATACGTGACCTACTTAATGTCTATGGTTACGCCGAGCGATTTCGACTTTTGGAATGAAAATTCCACTTTTGGAAACGTTCATAAATTAATAAATAATAGTAATGTATATCAAAAGACAATGACGTCGTAATCGATGATTGGACAACAAACCATAATCAATATAAAAATCCGTAAAATAGAATTATAGGAAATGTTAGTGTGATGGTTTATAGAAGCACTTGTGGCAGACTCCAAATGATCAGCCACCGTCATCGTCAATTTAAAGCTGGTCCTTAGTCTATTATGACCTATACAGCTAGCGTATGCATCATGACAACGTAGCATAAGCCGTCTATTAACTCCGAGACATTGCTACAGCTCCAAATCTTCCAGCTTCCCCATCGTGTAGTCTCTTTTATTTATATGACGAATGCCTAACTTTACTAAATAACACAAGTCCCTTTTTATTGAAACGAACGGGCGCCACTGTTTAATTAAAAACTATAATAATATGTAAAACTGTCCCAATAATGCTGGATTAATATCTTTAATGTACATATTTTATCGGTAAAAGCAGTCTTACAAACTTTAAAAAATATTATTGTAAATTTAAATATTTTATTCGTCTATTAAAAGCATTTGTTATAAATATCTAGCAGTTTCTAAAAGATTCCGTTATCTTCTAAGTGTCTATATAAGAACTAAAATATATTAATACAACATTTTCAAGTGAAATAAAAATGTTGAATTATTTATTATTTTAATCATCTGATTGAGTTTGAACATTGCCTCATCATAAAAACCTCATTAGGTATCCTGAAACCATCAAGGCTTTTACAGTCATTCTCGTCTTTTGGCAAGTGTAGATCAGAGCAGACATCAACTTACTGGATCCGTACAGAAACAGTTCCACTCGGATAAGTCACAAAACCCACCTCAATTGGACAGAATATATATACCTGGAACTATTTAGTTCGATACTGAATACAATATACACGGGTATACACATGACTTTGAAATGGAGGATAGTTTTAAGGTTGCGAAAATTAGAGAAGTAAACTTTTCCCCAATTTAAAGTTGGAACATTTTATGAAGGGAAATAAACCTTGAAAGACACTTTACTAATTTCTACATAATATCATAAAACGTTATATGCCTAAAAGTTATCGAGTATTTTATAGTTGTCATGCAGTTATTTTACATTCAAAAAAGGAGTAGAAAGGGAAATTAAATAAATGGAAATAAACCACACAACACCTATTGTATGTATATACAGTAATAATCAATAGAATGTACTTTAACAATAACAAATACCAGCATACAAGTGAAACATTAATCTAAGATATGTCTTACAGTTCCATCGTCAAATAGTAGTGATCCTTGTCCTCCAATACTTCGAATAATTGAACGATATTTGGATGCTTTAAACTGAAACGGAACAATTTATCATATTAATTCTAAAATATAATGCTCATACCGGTTTACGTAGTAAACAATGAAAATATAATTCATTATGGAAAAGTTGCATATTCTCAAAAATAAATTATAGAAATATTAATACCCTGTACTATAGTGAAACTGGGTTAAAAAATCTTATTTAAAAAAATCAAATCAAATGAAATATAAGCCTACAATGAACGCTACATTATAGTGTATATTAATAAATTATTTATAATCAATAAACTAAAAATAGAATTATCATGGTATCTTATAATTTAGTTGGAGACTGAAATTACAGAAATCTTATTTTTATGAAACTCATATTACTGAAAATAAACTATATTTCAATGTGATTTCAAATAGATCCAATATCTATATTGATGTATTGAAATATCAAATATGTATAAAATGACCTTATATCGTTTAAAAACAGCCATATTTCCAACCAAGGATTTCCCATATAGAGTAACCACAATAAGATATGAGTTATACTGCATTATCAAAACTATTCATTGGCCAACGCTATTTAGAAAAGTAATGAAAATTAGAATTTATAGGCAATTTGTTGGTTGACATCAATTTATGGAAAATTGAGGCAGAAACTTACTGTCTCGTATTTTGTCTGTTAGTATAAATATAAATATGATGTAAATACTATAGTGTGGGAGTATAGGCAGAAACAGAATTAGAGAGATTTATTGAACTATATAGATAGAAGCCTCTTTGAATAAGAATTTGAAGCACAAGTATGATTTGACTGACTACGAAAGGTTTGTTCACAAATCTCGGGATTTTGTAGAGTATACTCGCTATAGCTCAATGCTTTTAAGTAAAACAACGTTGGCTTATTCATAATTATCGGACTGCAGTTTTACTGTTAATTTCAGGAGTAACGTGAAAATTAAGTTTTATTGCAATATGGCATTATCCAGCCTAAATTTACGATCGTAATATTGACGCTTTTACCAAAATACCTACCTACAGCATTACACATAAAACACAGAAATAGTTTTTATTATATGTAGTAACATCTATTCTACAGTTCTATACTAGAAAGGCTATTAATGGATACAAACTGTATTCAATTCAATTTTCTGATAGAAAGATTGTAAATAAATAATGTGTTTTAAAATAAGAAAAAAAGAATATGATTTAAAAAATTACGGGAAATATAAACTATAAAAAAACCTTTTTAGTACAATTTGCTCTTATTTTGAAATATTGCATAAAATTGTTAATATACCCATATATGGAGGGTGACAACCTATAAAAATAAGTATATACATATAATTAAAAATAATAATATATATACATATATATAAGAATTCTGGCCCACTCTGTAGATTCATTGGTATCAATTGCAGCTTGTTTCATTGATACACAATGAGGGCGTTATTTCACATTGAATGTATTTCATTTGCTTTAACAATATATTTAGTGACCCATTTTAAATAAAATTCAATTATTTTAACTTTCTTATGTTTTAAAATTACTATGTAAAATTGTAAATTGATGCCCTAGCTCATTATTTTTATCATCGCATTTATTTATAAAATGAAACATTTAATCAACAATTTACAAAAAAATCAAATGAAATACAATGAAAAACGAGGTATTGCATTTCCACCCTTCGCTATTAATAGTGCTCTTTATACAGCTATATCAATAGATAGATGTGTCAGGAATCAAAGTATCAAAACTGTGAATATATTCATATAATATTAACGTAGTCGACAAAACTGTGAATATATTCATATAATATTAACGTAGTCGACAAAACTGTGAATATATTCATATAATATTGTCGACAAAACTGGACTTTAATTATCTAAATCCAATTATCTATTTTAGATTATGAATAGTATAGTTGCTACAAATATAAATTAGCAGTGTCTTAATCAGTTAAACATACAGAAATGAAGTAAACAAAAAAATATGATTGATAATTTTAAATCAATTTCAAAATAAATATCAATTAAACAGAATTAATGTATAACTATAATGGAAATATAATTATAATCATAAATTTCAATATAAAACTAATACAAAATCTATGCCTCATAGATAGCCTTCGTATTATTTTATAAAAAGTTTTAGTACGAATGTTTACAGATAATAATGAATAACGATGGAGATTGCATATAAGACGCAATAACAACACTAATAGTAATCAACATTTGACTTCATTTGTCGAGTTCATTTGTCATATTTTGGGCGGATTTACACATGCCAATATGAATCTCCCAAATATCTAAGATCGTAAAATGATAAACTGAACATGGTGTTTACACAAAACGTTAAAAATGTGACAAGAAAAAACTGGGCAGGAAGGAAGTGATATTCAATATCTGGAGAGGGACAATTATTAAGAAAAGAAATACAAATATAGTGGTGATTATTACAACTTTACGTGCATTGACATTAATATACAAAATAAACGCTTCAGTGTGCAAAACAATTCAGCAAAATAATTCATTAGTCTCAAAGTATATGAATCAATAGATATCAAAGTAGCACAATTATATATCTAAACCCATATTCAAGTCAGCACCTGTCAATTCAATGAAGTAGACTGTTCAATAGTTTGCTCAGATGGATGTTTTAAACTTGGAATTTGTGTGTTATTTATCCCCTCAATTATTGAAAAAAAGTGAGTTAGTCCGTGTCTGAGTCCAATAGAGTCCAACAGAGAATATGTTTTACATTTAAATTGTACTTAACTCTAGCATTTTGTAATGGTGCAATATTTTTGAATAATTAATCTATTTACTGTTTTTTTTATTTAATTGCTTTGGATGTAGCTTTTTGGTAGGGCTCGGGTATTTTTTGACTCCCCCTCCCCCCCCCCTGCCTTCGCTCATCTATAGAGAGTCAGCCACCTAGTTAGTTTTTCATATCAATTGCTCTGTTAACCTCAAGTTGTGTTCCGAGCAAAAAAAATGTTATTTTCAATATACTAATATACTGACTCTGGGTAGGTACCTAATGTGTTTGTTAAAGCTTCCATCAGCACAATATTGACGTATCGAACGTCGGCACAGTAGGAAGTCAGTTAAAGTTATATCGTTCGTGACATACATAACAATTACCGAAACAATAATACTGAATACCAAACCACATATAAACACAATGCATCGATGAACAGCTAATCGATAGCAGCAACATACATAACTAAGAACATTGAAATAGATAACCCATCTATTTATATGACTAGTTAGTTATGACGTATATTGCTGCTTTCGATCAGCTGTTCGATGATGTAGGTATAGTAATGGAGATTATGAATATATCTTATCTAAATATTTATAATATGTAGATTAGTTGCTGCTATCGATGGCTTTCTCGCGCCTTTACTTGAATATAATCCCAAATTTTAAAGTTTTAATTCTTTTATTAAACTAAGTTTTATGATTGCATTTATTATAATTTCCGGTATTATATCTTAACTACTACTTTATAAATACTGAGTGAAGTATGACATTGTACAGTTGATAGCAGCTTAAGATTTTATTGTAGATAAAACAAAAAATGACTCTTTTTAAATGTTGAAATCAATAAAATAGTGATTACTCTTGTCTATGGCAGCCGAAAGGGTCCAAAACGAAATTCACTCTATTAGTTATGAAATTAAGGCATTTTACACATATAAGTGACATTATGTAAAGTTATGTCACATTATGTACACATATGTAACAGTATGTGACATTATGTAACATTATGTGACATTATGTGACAATATGTGACAATATGTGACAATATGTGACATATGTGTACATAATGTCACTTATATGTGTAAAATGCCTGAAACGAAAAGAGTGAATTTCGTTTTGGGCCCTTTCGGCTGCCATACTTCGTCTGTTTAACATTATTATACTATCAAGAACAAAAATGACGTAGTTGCCTGGATTATTTCAAACCCCCTGATTAAGATGTGTAATTAGTTGATATTTATTTAATATTAACAGGCACGCAACCACGAATTTATGGGAAGGGGGGTACATAACTTGTCTGGCGGGCGCATAAACATACTTTTTGAGTATAGGTCATATTTTGCAGGACGTCTTTGTAGACCATTGAGCCAATCACATATTTCTATTTGGTTGATAATTTATTAGATGCGACATATTATACTTGATACACATCAGAATTAGTTTTAGAGTTTGAGGGCGCAATATAGAAGTGATTGTAGAGTTGGAGGGCGCCATATAGAAGTGACTGTAGAGTTGGAGGGCACCATATAGAAGTGACTGTAGAGTTGGAAGAAATTGCTACTACAACGAATGACGAATATAGTACAATGGCGGCTGGACAAAGAGTGTTGCTTCAAACAGTCTCTAGATTTTTGGCATGAAATTGTCACATTTGGTATAGAGTGTTTCAGAACAACTTTCATTAACTGTTCAACCGAATTATATCACAATGCAGGATGCTATTGACCCATCAAAAGCAGCTGTTCAGTTTTACAACGATCAACACACAGATGAGTAATTTGAACTGTTTTACAACAAATTAGTTTTAGCTGTCCATCGGTTAACGGATGGAAAACGTACAACATATTAGTATCTATTGAAAATATGCTGTTGAGAGCTGCATTCCAGAGAAAGTTATACAGGTTTACAAAAAAATACGTTGACTTTACTCGCTTTACCACTGAATTGTCAATGTTACAGGGAACCATTCCCAAGAGCATCAAAAAGGTCACCAACATATCAACAATATACTCGCTATTTAAGGAAACACCTATCCTCTCAAACATGCTCTCGGAACCAAAACTATGGTTCAACTTTACCTAACGGTACCGAAACATCCACAACATCTGAGCGATCTGACTCGGTATTGAAACGGGTTAAGACTTACACTCGAAGTTCAATGACACAATGTAGAAATAATAATGCCATTATGTGCCATATAATGAAGCATCGGACAGACAATTTAAATTTGAAGTCCCTGGCTGCTTCGTTTATTCGAGCAAAGTTGTCACGTGAAGATTATTTTGGACATTTTGAATCGCTATGAGTATAATATGAGTACCTAGATCTAATTTTAGATTAATAATTTATGTCCCTTTTGGAAGTTGGTATAACTTTCTACCATTTATTTGACGATATGTTCCATGAAACTATTACAAAATATAGAATATCTTGCAAATATAGATCCTTAAAAATTTGCAGTATATTTTGATAAAAATTGTTTTTTAATACTTTTAATTCATCTTCTACTAAAATACTTAATGGTGCCCTTTTAAAATTTCCTTCCCCCCCCCTGCCTATGAGTCGCTCCGACGCGTCTGTGTAAGGTTTCTAAGTGCTACAAAATCCGATAGAAAAACAAAAATAAGTGAATTGGACTCTCTAAGTATTCTTATTGAAAAGTAGTACGATGTATATTACATATTATGTAATAATAGTAAATCCCCATTTACTCATTTTATGTCTAACTATTAAAATATTTTACGAAAATGGCTATAACAAATTCGCCCAATTAAATAACCATCATAAGAATTAAGTCTGTATATTTCATATGCAAACCATATTGCGTTAACTGAAGTAATCATTGAATGAAAGTCGGCGATAATTTCCTTTATTATCAATAAGCTAAGATATCAATTCTCATGCCTCGCCAATTGCTGTACTTTTAAACTTTTTTCCAATACATTTGAAAAAATGTAAAGGGAACTGAAATCGAAAAATCAAACCCCGTCGCGACATGACCAGGTATAATACTAATTACATTATATAATTAAATATTACTAACACCTTAAAATAAGTGTTAGTAATTTATTAGAAAGCAACAGTTACTTAAGAGATGGACTTATCTTACCGTCTCTGGACTTCAATCTCATTCCTCAAAGCTTCATCGCGTTTTTTGTTTTCTTTGGCTCGTCCCCGCTTCTTTATGCATTTTATAGCAACAAATGATCCTTTATTGTGAAGATCTTCGGCCAAACGAACTTCTGAGAAGGCGCCTCTGTGAAAACACAAAGAATCGAGTAAATAATCGAGTAAAATAGGAAATTAAAGTTTACTATTTCAATAAAGGATTCCAGAACTTAAACACGGTATACTTAGTATATTTATCACATTTTAAAGATCTACATTCGTCTTAGCTTTATTTATTTCTAAATAGTATAATATAAATTAAAAAGAAAACTGAACAAATTCCCAAACAATTATATTAAATTTGGCTGTCAACATTTCTTTAAAAAAAGTTACTATAACAATTTAAAATTGTGACTTTGTGCATTGAATGTTAAATTGTATAACGGAGTGTTTTTCCACCTTTTCTATTTTTGTTTATACATATTTTTAGAGCATAGATAAGTGAAGTTTTTGACGATTTAAAACACATTTAAATATACAATTAAGTCATACAAAAAGAAAAATAGAAAAAGTAATGGTGAGTTATTCTCTCTTAGAAGCTAGTTAAATGTGTTTCAATTATTTATTATTGTCTTTCAAATAATAATATTTTTATTAAATGCAGAGCATACAATGATAATTACAAAAGAATTTGGTCATAACATAAACTAATTAAACTAAAACAGAAAATAAATTTTAAGAAACAATTATAAAATATTATAAATGTATAATTTAATATCTTACTGAATTCAACATTACAAGTTTTGACATTCAGTCAAGAACCAAATATGGAAATATTGTTAATATTATATAATATTTTATAATCAATAGACAGGGGCGTAGGCAGGAATCGTGACCATCTGTGGCGAGTTTACGCATGGCGAGCGGGAGCGCTAAAATGCTTATTAGGACTTGGTAGTATAACATAATTTAGGCATTTTAGAGGTTTTATTGCAGTTAGTTTTTCATTTTTATTTAAAAAGCCCGCATATTTAATTGCCACAGTGCAATTTT
>JAYRBW010095915.1:0-20439 GCA_036023295.1 Invenusta paracnida | reverse complement strand
CGTGGGAGTGGCTCACATCAATCGTCTTCTCAACAGCCAGGCTACACAGGCCAACCCGGAACCCTCGTCCCAGCTGAAGACAAGTGTTTCCACAAGTTTGAAAAGTGGCTTAAGCCATCCGAAATTTTCTAAAAGAGTTTGTGATAAAAACTTATATATTTTTTAAATTCAGAATATTAAATTTTAAAGAATACCACTAATTATTTTAATTTTGTTTTTTTAGAAAGCAGTACATTCCGTTTTCTAAATGTATTTAACAAACAAAAATATTTGTCTTTTAAATTTATAGACAAATGAAGTGATTAAGTAGGAATAAAAATATATGTAAAGGAGAAAATAAGTAAGAGGATAAAACTTTTATAATGATCAAAAAATTTATTAGGAACATTTTTAATAAAAAAAATATAAATCTGTACACATGACATGTGCAATATTAAGAAATGAGTATACTTTATCAAATTCTGGCAAAATTTACCGTTTCTATAATTTTGTTGGTTCTCACCATATCAAGAATGACATTAATAAATTGCTATTTGCAGTTAATACATATTTATAGGGGTCAAAAACAAGTTCGTTTATTTATCCATGTATATAAATTGTATTTTTAAAATCAAAAGTTATTAGAAAACCATCAGAAATAGTCGATTCAAAAGAGAAATATAACAAAAGGGAAAAGTCAAATATATCAAAACAAAAGAAAGGGTAACTATATATATGACACAATGAATAACAGAACAGAGATACACCCCAGGTAGGAAAGACTGGCTGCTTATCTAGATAAAAGAAGAAAACATCTTAGAGTAAACAATAACACAGCAAAGCCAAACCTGAGAGGGAAAAGAAAGATGATAGACATCAGAAAGTTATAAAGCGTCCTTACATACAAATTACAACTTGTGTGTACATGTTTGAACACTAGAATTACTGTCGGCAGCAATAATAGCTGGTAAAAAGTTTTTGAACCCAGGAAATCTCCTTGTCGAAATGGTTCCGTGTTAATATAATATCAACGATTCTTTAAAGTTGTGTATAAGCACTTTAGACTCATGTTATAGTTCCACACACAACTTCAAAGAATTCCTGGCATTATTGCACTTGGAACCATTTTGAGAAGGATCGAGTTTGCTGATTTCAAAATACAATTTCAGTAAAACTATTTTTATACATGGATAAAAAATTCTTTTGTTGTCGACCGCTATAAAATGTGATAAGTCATCCACAACATTATAACATTAAAAATACATTTTCCACCATCAACTAGAATTGGCTACATTAAACTATTAATTATTATCTATTGATATATTTATTAATAGTAGATTAGTGGACCTTTTTGTCAAGGGGGGGAGTCGTCCAACCCCAATGATCTCCCATCTTCTGGCTACGGATCTGATTATACACGTTTATTCAAGATATATTTTATGTATAGATACAAAAAATATTATTAATTAATATTACACAAAATAATAACACACATCGATAGACTTAATTTATATTTTCATAATATCGATAATTTGTTCAATTCAGTCAACAATTTCAGATATATATTTCACAGAGTAAAAATATTGTTTTTCATGCGCCTTAATCTATAAGGACCTAAATGCTACAACAAATTATATACTTACTACTAGAAAGATATGTATATGCAATAAAATTTAGACATTTAAATTAATCAATTTTGCCAATATAAAAGAACTTAGTTTTTCAGATAGAAAATATTTAATATAGTATATATATATTCATGTCAAAATTTTCACACATTAGTTTAACAGCATTAGTTTTATGATTATATTAATATGATGTTTTATATCGTGCTACATATAATACGATAATAATAAAAAGCGTTTATTTGATATAAATGTGCGTAAATGATAACCACAGGAGTATAAGCTTTGTATATGATGGTATTACACTGTAATTTCTATATTTTCTCCATTACTTTTGAACAGAAAATTAGAAAATAACAGATACCTACTGTATAATTTAATCTATATAATAACTATTAAAATTAACTTATAATTTAATTCGACGTGAATTCAACATATACATATAATATGTTATGCATGATATTTATTTATTATTTGTAAATATTATTGAATTATTATTATTAATATTTGATGATTATTATTCATTTATAACATTATATTGATCTTGATAATATATATTACACACCAATATGATGATTTTTTAAAGAATTTATAACAAACTTATAAACAAAAATATATAAACAACAGTATAAACAATTTATAAGTATTTATACGAATATTATTTGTTCTATATGTATACAGCTACCTATATTTTAAATATTTCAAAAATGCTTTTTATATTTGTTGAATTAATTTCAAGAACTTTTCTATTATTTCTTGAAATTAAAAAGTTCTTGAGTGAGGCAATTAAAATGTGTATGCTACATAAAATAATGTATACTTCTGGTATTTGTTTACGATTTTAAGAATAAAAATACAAATGTGTTAATTTATAACCCGTCCAGTAAAGACTATTGACACAAATACGTTATACTCCACTATTATGATATTCAATATTCTAACCAGTGTCATATTATATGCATGTCAATACTGTATATAAAACGCTTTTATTTTATACCTGGGTCTATGTAATGGGTACATATATGAGAGTCTAGCAATAAAACAAACAATTTTTGCTGTAGTAGCTTGGTGTTGTATCTAGTGCTGCCCGCAAAGCTCAACCATTCACGTCATAGTGAGTTTAATTATGCAGAAAATGTTAACCTTTTCCCGACGAGCCGATCAATGACGATCTATAAATAAGCTATAAAGTTATACAAAAATTCATGGCTATCTGATCTAGCTATTTAACATCATTATCATAACATTGTTATTAAAGTTGTAAATTAATATTATATGTTTTGCATGGCTGCATCCCAACAGTTCGCTCTATTGTTTACCACTTATTGCGTCATAAGCGATCTAATGGGAATACAGTGTCCCGTCACTTCGCTTTTCGTATTCCCACCAGTTCGCTTTAAGTGAGTATAATTCTAGCGTTTATTACATTAATTGCAAATGAATGCCTATATAAGTATTGTACCTATGTGTGTGTTCTACGCATAAGTTGCGTGAAAAAGCCTTATGTTTATATAATTATATACTATACATATATAATTGGACTTACTTGAAATCAGTATACAAATAATAATTGTAAGTAAATATTGCAATAAACGATATGAAAAATATATTTATAATACGCTATATAATATATAAATAAAACATCTCCTCATATATTATGTTAATCAAAATTTCGATATATATGTATATATGTATGTATTTATAATGATATTCATTCTCTATAATAATCGTATAATTAATTTCCCTGTTCCAATATTTCTATAAGAAATCTCAAAATATAGTAAAACTATATCATACATTTATAATATGGTTAATACAATCATTTTTTAAACTAAGTAATTTTGAATAGCATACATAATATACTAATTAACAGAAGTTTAGTGCATTAATTAAGAAGTAATTAAGAATATAAACTACATAATACAATTCCTGCCAAAAATGCACCATACATTGTATCAAGTCCATGGGTGTTGCGTGAAATTGAAATTATTTATGGGTGTTACTGAAGAATGGAATATTGTATTTAATATTGAGTTGGAATTGGACAATATTCCGGCATCAAGGAAAAATTCTTTGAAGCTACAAACAAACAAACAAACAAACAAACATTTTCTGAGATGCAAACATCATAAACAAGGGTCTGAATACCTTCCATACATTGTACTTCAACTTAAAAGTGACATTGGACGTTACAAAATGTTATTGGCATTCTGTCATCATGAAGGGATTCTCTGAAGGAGCTGGTCCTACATATATAGTCCTGTCAGACTTCATCAACTGGCAAAACTCCTCCCAGAAATATTGATTTATTGCAGTGTTAGACATATAATTAAAAATAAACATTAAATATATACATTTTTATTTTTTATAAATACATAATTTATATTCCATCTCGCAATAATTGTAAGTCTCACGGGTATAAAGTTAGCAGTGTCATTTATGTATTCCCATCGAATTTTGCAATGCGTACCTTTGTCAATAATAGTAAGTCAACGTAGGGCCCTACAAAATCTCTACGTCCTCTCAAACTATTTATACTAATGAAATCACAGGCGTATGTGGCATATTATGTACACCTATAAGCCCATAAGCTTCAAATACCGATTGTATACTAATAATGATACTAAATATAATATATAATTATAAACTTTGTATCAATTTATTAATTGAGGTAATACCTGTATGTAGCTATACATGTGTATCATATCATCTATATCATGTATGTCATGTAGCTATCATGACCCATGCATAATTTTTTTCTATTCGTGCGCAGTCAAGGTCAGTCGTAAGCCTGGATTAGTCTACCCTAAACACATAAATTTGTGGACTATACCGGAAGATCACCCAAGAATGTTATGTTATACCAGTGTCTTCTTATAAGTTACGCACAGTGTTATACGAAGTCACAACTGCTACGACAGAGTCTGCCTCCATGTTCCCTCTCTTGTCTCTTTCATCCTTGATCCTTGATAGACAACACGATGCACAAGAAACTCCAGGTAGAGGTAGACTATGGAGATGTTAGATGATACGACATCCGGTTGACTAATGGAAAGACAATAGCAGCCTGAACTTTCGATTCTATTGTTAAGAAACAACTATGAACATCTACCGCTAACCCCCACTTACATATGTGTTAATAGAACTTGTTTACTTTGTCAATTAGTGACATTAAAGGTTTATTGCTTTGCGCCCCCTATATGACCTTTTTAATCAAGACAGCTAACCTTTTCATTACAATATTTCATATGTGATTGATTGTATTAACTAATTAAAGTAATTACATGATTAAATACATTATTATTTTCTGCAAATGATAATAATTTAAACATTAACATTAATTAAAATGTTTACTTTTTAAATTAATTATCATAAATGTAAAAATACTACTTAAGTAAAAAATATCATTCTAAATATTAATACATACATACATGTTAAACTTTTAAAGAATGATATTTATTAAAATTCGTTTTGAAATGATAAAAAGAAAAAACCAATGCATGAAATTTTAATAATTAAAATATTTCAAACAAATTGGTCTATTCCACACTGACAAGATTCAGAATAAATATGTTTTTCGAAATTGATTAGAATCATATGTTTTTTAATTAAAATAGATTATGAGGATCATCTAGTCGATTATATGCTAGTTATTTACAATTTTTATTTTATATCAGACTACATACATTAAAAAAGTTTTTTTGTATTAATATGATATTGTTATTACAACTTTCTGTAAATATCTATTTGTAAATAATACTCATTTTTTATTAGATAAAAACATGTTGTGTTATATTTTAATTAAAATTAATGTTATATAATTAAAAGATTGTGTAATTATTAAAAATATTTGTTACATGTCACATGTAACTTGTCAATGTCTTAAATTATCCGTATCTCTACCTATGTATAAGTGTCTAAACTCGCCTATCGACTTAAGACCGAATTTTCAAATAGTTCGTATTTAGCTATTTTATAAGATGTTATTAATTACAATGAAATAATTAAATTACAGATTACTTTTGAATGTGTTGGTGTGTGTGCGAGTCTACCTATTCGTTGTTTCTGTTTAATTTACTACGTCTGATATATCAACTAACTGTTATCTCATTCCAATGATATCTATTAAGTTCAAATCCTTTCACCCTGAAAGTTTATAATGTTCACAAATATTTCAATTACAATTTGTATTCCTTTAAAAATGTGAAATAAACTTTTTACAATGCAAGGTTTCTAAATACTGTGCAGTAACCACTGTGTATAAACATTAAGAATGAAAATATTGAAGTAGAATAATTTTCTACAGAATTTACAGTTTCAAACGTTTGCAATTATTAAAATATGTAAGCAATTATAATATAACAAAATTCAATTCACGCGGGTGGTACTTTACCGACAATAATCCGAATTGATCAGTCCCTTGCCATGTTCGAAATATGTTGAACACATGTTCCCCTGACTATTACTTTAGTATCACAAGTTTAAAAATCATACAAAAGCTCATTTTATAAATTCCTCTAAATGGAACAGAAATTGATTTGAGCATACTAGAAATTTATTAGATTAGGATGTCATAATATTTGAACAATACAAAATTCATATAAGAAATTTAGTAAACACTCAAAAATCGTAATATACAGAAGATTGTTACGAAACGTCACTTTGTGTTGTCTAGTACCAAATAAGTAGCATTTAGTGAATGGTTAGATAAATTCAATTTCAGACTTTGCATCAAGCATGGCGTACAATATCTTAGAGAAAGAGAGAGAGAGAGAGAGATCGAAATGCACTATTTGATATCTCATGGTAACAACATGAGCTATGTGCAAATCCAATAACTTTGTTGAATTTAGGGAAATGTGTCTAGTGGCTCGACAACTTCCTGAGGACTGGATCCATTGAAAATTGTAAAAGGCAGGAGGAACACTGTCACTGCATTACATCGGGAGAAATAGAAGAGAAGATGTACGAGCACATTTTTCAGCAAATTCACATGCGTTTCTTCGTTCCAGTCATTGACATCAATAACGAGATGGGAGGAATTGGCTGTTGAAAGAATTGAAGTAGCATCCGTATAATAAGATGCAAACTGTACTCTAAAGACAAAGACTGTCGCGAGTTGAATTTTTGTTAATTATGGATTGGAGTGTCCATAAAATGAACCAAATCGTTTAGATTTCTTGGAATTCACCGACGAAGCGAAATTTTCGTTGGATGATGTGGTGAATACGCTGAATTGTTGATATTTTTAATGTAAATTCTACTGGCCGATTCAACAAACAACCATTCCATTCTTCTTGAACAACTTCCTGTGCACACAAACAGCGGTGCATGCCAGCTGGTGTTATCAGCTCTTTTTCTTTTACGAGGCTGTTAACAAAGAAAACTATCTGGCAATGTTGCAAGAAAAGTTTTGACCAGTGATCGTCAACTTGGATAACAAAGACAGACGCAGATTGATTTGCCGTCGACTTCTGAAAAAGTTTCAAAAATCTTGATTTGCCCTTTCCTAGAATGGCAGAAGTTGAATCACATCCTGACCAAGCGTGAGTAAACAATAAATGTTTTTTTTATTTCAACTATGCTTTCAACAGCTTTGGGTATACTCCAATACTTTCTGTCATGTTCTTGCAGGAAAAATACTTCGAAAATTTGTCTCTTCCAGTGATACAAAAGCATTATTGCTACGTCTGTATCATGGAGTAATTATACAAAGAGTGTTCACTCTTATCCATTTCATGTACATCGCGCTGTAAATTTTCGTGAATAAAAAATCTTTTATTTTAATAAATTTGATGAAAATGGGTAGGAAAAAAGTAATTAATATTTATTTAATTAACATTTTGATTAAATTAATTTTCAGGACATAAATATATATATTTATACAATTTTAATATATGTAAGTTGTCTAAAATAAATCATTTATTGCTTGTATATCTCAAACTGTTTTACTACATACATGATTTTTTAATTGCTCTCAGTTCTTAACACAATATTTTGCATAAGCCTTCAGGTAAGTAAATAGTAGTGTTGAACTGTATGCATAATTAATAAGAGTGAACACTCTTTGTATAATTACTCTATGGTATGCATCATCTGCTTTCATCATTTAGTTCGTATAATTATAGTTTATGTATGCATCCTCAAAATTTTGATAGATATATTGATTTACATAGTTTAAAATCATTTATATTTAAATTTAAATTTACACA
Source organism: Invenusta paracnida (assembly GCA_036023295.1). NCBI lineage: Eukaryota > Metazoa > Platyhelminthes > Proseriata > Coelogynoporidae > Invenusta > Invenusta paracnida. The sequence continues at coordinate 12,623 of JAYRBW010095915.1, read as the reverse complement.
AACAAAGATACATAAACTTTATATTTTAGATATTCTATCAATAAAAATTATGTAAACTGTTTTATAGTTTCTTATCGATTTACGTTATTTCATCGTTTATAATAATTCATATGAATGTTTAAACAATACTTACAGACCAGTATATTAAAACACTTAATTTTTTTATTCGAGCCAAAATAAATCAATTAATTATCCATCAAATACGGTATATTCAACAAATGACTTAGTGATTAAAGTGTTTATTTTATTTTATATTGTTCTTGTTCGTATTTTATTACTTATTGAAATTTAAAGAACGTAATACGTACATTACTGATTTTAAAATTCAATATTTTAAATGAAATGTATAATTTATAAATATACAAATTTGTATATATTTTTCATTCCAAATACGAGATTGATATTTATAGTTAATATTTTTAATAAAAATGTGAAACTAATAATTATAAACTAAAACAAACTTTGCTGGTCTAAATTATCCTCAGAAATCTCATTTAATCGAAATAACTAATCAATTATAAATCAAATGATATGTCTCCATTCGTTAGTCTCTAGTGTTAGATTTCTATGTCCAGACAGTAATCTAACACTAGAATAGAGCTGATAAGTTCAAGAGCTTTCAGTCAAACTGTAATGTCAACGTTATGCTTATGAAACATACATATTTTAGAGTGGTCAGTGCCTATATGCAAATTAACGTTATCAAACCGCATGAAACTTTCACCCCAAGACATATATCGTTCAGGTGAAACACATGAAAGGTCAAATCTCGAAAACTACTCCTCGGTTTTGCAATATATCAAAGTTTAAACCGATCCACTAAAAAGTTAGGTAGTCTGGCTTCACTTACAAATTCACATTCAATTCTTCCATCCTAGTATATTGTACACATTAACTGCAAGTACCTACTCAAATATCGGTTGTTATCTCGGTTATGCGAGGGATATTTTTTGTTTGGCGAAACAAAATCTATCTAGCTATCAAAGTCCACACACCATTAAATCCAAAATTCATATTTGGAATTACATTGATTCTATATGCTCAACATTTTAATTAACAAAAATCGAAAGTTAGTTAATTAAATTATTAGCTGCACTGATAATTTACACCGCTAAGCTGAAAGTTTGATGTTATAAGGCGGGGGTGGGGATGCCTGTGTATTTCAGGGTCAAAGAACATTTAAGCCAGGAAAACCGTCCAATCAAAATCAAGCTACACCAACTGTCAACCGAATTTATAGATACGGTATATAGTAGACCAGCTGTGTTCAACTTACTATAAACGTGCTGGATTACCTACTGTTGGTATATCGAAGCAAATTGGAACATTTTGCGTAACTGAAAATACGAAAAAGAAACATTTCTCCGTTCTCACAGTGAATTTCTTGGCTCCCAAGACAACAAAATAGCTGTGTTGTCATGGCAGCACAAAAGCTATCGCGGGCGCTTCTCTGTCTGTTCATGGCGCTAGTCATGACAACAGCAGTGATGGCAACTGCTTTTTCCTTCCCTCCTAATCAAGATGTCCGTCGCTACAAGCTAGAATTGGGCGTTGACATGTCCTCCCCAGAGTCTGTCAAACTGGTCAATATTCAGTGTGCTGGATGGCAGACAGCTGAAGATGTGGTGACGCTCTACGCTGCTACTGATGTCGACGAAAATGACGTCACGACCAGCAGCGAGCATCTCCGACGAATCCGACTTCAACGGGGCTCCAACGAGTTTGCCCTCGAGATTGAGAGTGCGAGTGACTTGGGTCGATATCGGTGTGATATTATGGATCGAGCTAACCATCCACGGCGTCGAGCTATAACTCACGTTGTGCTCCGAGACTCACGGAAGCACCAAGGTATGTGCCTCCAGTTCATTCCGTATACAAAGATTTTTGAAAATTATACGTTAATTATAATTTGACATTTCTTATTCTAAATAGCCGCTTTTTACATTTACAAATCAATACAAATCAATACAAATCCATTCAAATCAATACATTTAAAATAATAAGTTGCGCTATTTCGTTTATTGTAACTAACACTCTTTTCAGACCTATAATAGAGAATTTTATAAAATTTAATTCTGGTTAAGATTTTATATAATGTTAGAGTGAAGGTAAATTAAAAATTAATGATATATATAGATATAATTAAATGCACTTTATAAAATCTAATGATAGATTATCGAGTACTAAAATTTAAAAAGGAATTTTCAAATATAATATAACACATTATAGAATATTATTTTAATGTATCTTTTATTATTTTACTTAAGTATATAACACTTTATAACCAAACACATTTAAAAAATAATTTCGAAATATATAATTACTTACAGAATCACATTATTTAATATTATTTATATATCATACAGGTACAAATTTTGAATTATTATTAAAATTAATATTATTTAAGCGTATATTAATTATTATTATTATCTATGCCTGCATTATTAATATTTTTAATTCCTTATCCCATGCCGAATGTCCTGATATTACTTATATTGAAACATATTTCAAATTTTAATAAATTAATTAATATATGTTTATATCTTAAAATATTATAAATTGTATTACACTATACTATTGGATTATAATATTTGTAATGTATCTTGAAATATGGGTTTTTGAGATTAAATCTGGAGAAGTATCGAGATCAAATTCAACATATGTTTATACCTCAATTATGGAATAAACTTGATTTAGAAATAATGGGATAAAATTATAATTTTATATTTTAACTTATTATATGACGACTTTTTACAATTCATATGTATGACGACTTTTATACATAATATTAAATTAATATTGCATTTTTATTGCATTTGTATTACATATTGTACAAATTTATGCAACCTACATGAATAAAGATTACACAAGAAAGCTATTAACAGAAATAGATATGACAAATATGATACATACGATTTTAAGGAATACAATATTATCGCAGGTAAAAAAATAACTTTTTAAGCGACATTTATCTTTTTTTGGCATGATCTCCAGTCCAACGTGTCCTGAACTATTAAGATGGATTAATAACAAATAGTAATATATTTATTATAAAATACTAAATAAATATTATATTGATATTTTATTTATTAGTATTTCTAAAGGCTGGACTAAGCAATCATATTTTAAATTTATAAATGATTATTACATGTTTAATCTCTGCTTGAACTTATTTTACAAGCATAATGTTTCAAATCTAGAGAAGGCAAAAATGTGTTTATACCTAGATAGATGCGACTGAAGTATTTTGAATTTAAATTTAAATTTAAATGTTACGAAAAATACATGTATAGTACATGCTCATCGTAGTTTTTAATAATAATAATTTATCTAAAAACTGCACATTACACTAATATTTATTATCACTCTCACATACATATACCTACCAAATATAGAATTACATATAAAATTTAAAAGTTAACGAAATTAATCTTGTCTGTTGCAAGCTATATATATGTATATATTTTCTGTTATATAGATATAAAGAAACATTGGCGAAATAAGTAAGGGATTAAAATATTGGATTCAGGCGACATTTATTGACTCTATTGACTTTTGTCTCGTCAGTTGTGTCCTGTAGACTGTAGATTGTTGGGCTCATCAGTGACATGTAGAGGAGGTCCTCACGATTACAGCGCGAATACTATAACCGTTTGGCCGCCGAAGATCGCGCGATTGACAAGGAAGACTTTCCTTAGTCAATACGGCAAGTCTGTATCACACGAACTATATTAGACTTAAGAAATTAATAACGATTGATGTTTATCAACAATATAATGTTTTTCATTAATGAATCAAATCACCTGAATGCTGATCGCAAAGATCAATTAATCGGCTGAATAATTATAATTAAAGAATTTGGTCAATCGCCACATACCCAAATACCAAAAGCTCTATATGGAGTAATATGCAGAGTAGTCCTCACGATTACAAAGCGAAAACTATAACCGCTTGTCTATCGGAGCTCGAACGATTGGCAAGTAGGTTGGCACAACGAGTAGGTATACAAGTAGGTTAGCTCGAACGATTGGCAAGTAGGTTAGCTCGAACGATTGGCAAATAGGTTGGCACTACGAGTAGGCCCACAAGTAGGTTAGCTCGAACGATTGACACAAGTTTTGACTACACAACACAAATACCATTATTATTATTATTTTTTATTGTAAATAAGCAAAACGCTAAAATTCGAAGAAGACAATCCAAGAAAAATAACGTAGTGTGGACGCACGCTCCTTTCGATTCGACTAATCGAAACAAAGTCGAATCGAAAAAAAATCTAACTGTGTGGACGCAGCATTAAAGGCGATGCAAACTCATTCATAGTAATCCAGAACCCAATTCCAAGGGACTATGATCCCAAGTTTATACTTATTAACCGCAAAAGGAGCCGGAATTTGAATCCAAGTCACCAGTTTTATAACCAGACACGTTTACCACTACACCAATGCATATATTTATCCTTACCTCTGTTTTTCTCCCTCATCTAGTTCCAGAAGAACTCACTTACGAGGCCCCCCATATCCTCCACGTCTCCGCCCGTCTTGGGGCCCCCCTTCGTGTCTCCTGCCCGTTCTCCTCTACCGCCTCGACACAATGGCGCGGTCCAGTGCAGTTCCAGCTGCTCGACCAGACCTCTCATGAGCTCTTAATACCGCATATGACTGCCAGTGACTTCGGAGACTACTACTGTCACCCTGTACCCTCCACTGTCGAGGCTACGACGACTGTCAAGGCTGTTAGGATCATTGTCCACCCGGAAGGTGCCATCAGGAAAGGTACGCTGATATAAGAAAGATCGGGGCTGCGTATTATATATACGTACAATTCAATGTTTTAATACATAATTATGTTAATAATATTTAGAGCTTGTTATGAAGGAAAAATTCAAAACTATCCACATTCATTTTTTCGTATTACGTTTCATGGAGTATGTAGTAGTTTAATCAATAGTTATTACAAAACATGTACTAAATAATAATTGTATTATACATTTATATATATACAGTAAGAAACTTTACTCGATAATTTGGCATTTTATTTATACTAGCTTTTATTTCTCTAAGTTGTATATTCTTATTTATACCACAATTTGTATGGCGGACGAACGAGGTCAAAACGATATTCACTATAAAACGAGTGAAAATCACTGATTAAAAGTCAATTTCACTCATAAAAAATGAATTTCTCTATTGAATATTGAATATCTTTCACGAAAAGTGAATTTCACTCGTTTTATAGAGAATATCGTTTTGGCCCAGTTCGTCCGCCATAAATTTGGACCACGATTAATCGTGTAGTTTCGAAATACGTGTTATTGGCTTTATTGGCTTTATTGGCATAGTTTAATATATTTAGTATCATTTGAAATGTACAATTATAATTTTTATAGTCCACAAAATAAGAGAAATAGATTGACAAAATGCTAACTGTATCCAGTGACATATAGACGCAACAGAGCGATATCGGTGTGTACAAACGTATCGGTGATAAAGCATATGGAGTTAATTATAATACTATTAATTATTATCAGAAGGTTAATAATTATTTATAAGTACGTTTAAATCTAAATATAGTTAATAGATCATGTCATATAATAGATTTTATATTATATAAATATAACTAGATAATAATTTATGTAATTTAATGAATAGGTACATGAAGCACTACGTTATTTCCTATATCTCTCCTTTTGAAATGTCCAAAAAAAGAATAAATTGTCCTTACTTTGACACTATGCAATTTCATTTGAAAGCTACTATTTATTCAACTTTTAGTGGTGACAATTTGATACATTTCTCATCTCGTCCTAAACATTGCTTATTCTCAGTCCTCATAAACCTCAAACTATTCTCACGTCTATAGTGATCACTCTTTCTATTTACCTATCTACTTTGTTTGGTTTATAAAAGTCTTTGTAACGCGTCTTCTACGTATCTCCAACTCCCCCCCCCCCCTCCCGCCCACGCCCACCGCCTTCACAAGGGCAGTCCACAGGATAGAGGCATTGTGTGCCCCCTGGCTCCCCTTCCAGGTCACATGGTAGAGTGGGAGCGACCGGGACATCGCGTCCTGCTCTCGGCCTTCCGTCATATCCCTGACACCTTCGCCAAGGCTCTCTCATTGGACGATCCTCTCCTCGGGTGTCGATTGGCTCGGCCTGGATCCCTCACTCTCCATACCTCACGTAGTCGCCGTCTTCGCCAGCACCGCCATCACCGCCTCCGAGGACTTCAAAGTGAGTGAAGACGGTGGAAAAATTTATTCATAGAATTTTACACCTAGGTGTTCAAAACTTTGTTTTTTGCTAATAAAATGGTATTTGGGATATTTTGCGAAAATTATATTTTTCGGATCCTTTGCAATTATTTGTTCGACTATTTACTCTATGCCCAATGCTACAGTGCAAATCTATTAAACTTATATTATAACTTTAATTGAGGTATAAAGTCACTAGTATATATATATAATAGTTAAGTGCTTAATATTTCAGTTTTTAGATAATATTTTCAATTCTTCAATTTTTCAAAAATTCCTTAATTCTTTTTCTTGGAAGTAATATTGATTTCAGCAAAATCTGCTTAAAGTCCTGTATACAAAATGCTGTCGTACAATGCTACAAAATGCTCATGGTACACACAGTAGTTATCGTCTGCCATTGTCTGAGGCAGACATAGCACCTCTTGATCTCATTCTTGTCATCCTTTCATTTTGTATAATTAAGACGAAAGACAACTACAAAAATAAATATTTAATTCGTGGAAAGTTTTTTTATATATTGGCTAGCAAGAAATTTTTGTTTCATTAAGTAAAACCTATGCTGCTAGTATGCTGTCAATATTTACTGGCTTTATACAGGCTTATTTGTATATTTATTTTGCTATGGACCATATATACTAGCTTAGTAAGAAATAGCTCACTATATTTTCTCGTTATGCATTTAAAATTCTCCGGCTAGTGATCCTTCATATAGATTGATAAGTAAAGTGTTCCCATATGTTTTAGCTGCACAAATATATGTTTTGTTGCAATTGTTTACTATAAAAGCCAAATAATTAGATTATTTGACAAATTGGGATTGAGCAAGGCTAATTACCTAATTATTATCGATTGATAAAATATTTAAATAGCATCAAAACTATAAATTTATTACTTTAAATACAAACTAAAATAAAGCATGATTCAAAAATATTGTATATTTACTGTCCACAGTCATATTTCTTTGCATATAGGTAGTTCTAAACATTTCATTTTAATGATGACAATATTTTTACCGAAAACATATTTTTTTCAATTTTAGGATCCTCAACAATTACAAGGAATAGGCGTGCTACGTTTCAAAACAGTAAGAAGACATTAAATTACCATTATTAAAATGAACTTTATTGTAAAATATTTATGTCAGAAATGTTGTTAATGCAGTAAATTATATATATAAGTATATTTTGACTTGTTAACTACAATTTTAAAAAATTAACATAAATATAAGGTACTATATTTGAAGAGCTCAAATAGTTTTAGATGGTTTAAGAAGTGTATACAACTATTCATCCTCATTGAAAAGAATAAGAATAAGAAACTTTCTACAAAGCTAGCTACATACATACATACATATATGCGGATATATTAGTTAAAAGGTACATATATATGATTGTTAAAATTGAATGATACTTTTATACTGACCAGTATATAACATTTTATTTCTCCAAAATATGTTAATATATTCGTATAACATAATCTGTACTAAATAGCCCCGAAATTTAATGCAGAAAAAATCTTTGTGTTTTTAACCAACATAATTTGTTTAAACAGATTTTTGTGTTAAAAAAAGAAATAATAAAAATAATATTTACTTTTACTTTGTAAATCCATACATTTTTAAGGACACATTCATGGTCGTTATTATTTATATAAATCGATTAGAATTTCTTCCCTTGTAAAGTTTCATTTTCAAATAGTTTAGAAGAAGTGTATAAGGGTCATATATGATTAAATAATGTTTAGCATTTTTGCTTCTCACTATGTCAAATAATTTAATCTTCAATAAAATATACATTACAGTAATCAAAAATGGACTTAAGAAGAAAGTATTTAGTTAGGTTCTTCACAAAACCATTAAGCTACAACAGAGCTATTATACTAAATCCTACGCGCCAAATTAACAAAAATATTTAAAACATGGCTTCATTGGCAGTTAACAGTAACCGCATTTTCTATTATTTTTCTAAATGATAGATAAATCAACATATATAGATATAAATATATATAGAAGGCGGACCAAGTTCTAGTAAATCAAGAAAACTCATTTCAATGTTATGCAAGTATTAAAATAATGAAATATTTAATACTGTTTAATTGTTTTAAATGTTTTTAAATAATGAATTATCATATTATTGTAATATGACATTATATATGCAGGTTTAAATTTAACTTGATTCCATATTATTGCATATGCATATAATTGGTTTAGCTTCATTGTGATTTACAAAGCGTCACACGAAAGCATACATTTTGGACATCATATCATATACCTAGGTATATTGTAATTTATTGAACGCTTATTTAGTATACATATATACATTAATAGTAGTATGAAAACAATATAATATATCATATTATTATTATTATTGTTTTGGTTATTTTAAAACTATTAAACCGTTGAAAATATTATCTTATTTAATATTAAATATTTCTTTAAATAAGAAAATTTAAATATTATAGTAAAGTATAGTATATAAAAGAAATATTTGTGTAAATATGTATTTTAATGATAGGTTTAAAAACCGAAATTCTATCAAAATGAGTAGTGTACATTTGATTAAATAGCATACGAATATTGAATTCTAAATGATTAAAAAATGCTGTGCGGTAATTATTAATATGAATAATACAAAAATCTATAAGATCTATAAGTTAAACAATTTTGAATAACAGTTTCAAAAGTACTATTGTCTATTAAATTTATAGCTCTATAACATGTAACATATATCTTTTTTAAGTACAAGCAATTATTCGCCGCGTAAAGGTAGTAACCGAAAAAGTTGACATCACACTAACTAATAACTTTTTGATAAAAATCCGTATATATTCAAATAATTATTATATTTTATTTTTACTTTAATTTTTTTAGTTACGCTCGTCAGAAAAGTTCGTTCTCCTGGACAAGAAGGTAAGAATAAAAGATTGTTATTAACATGCGCAATAGTGTACCTAGCTAGTGGTATTTTTCTACCTTTGTTAATATGACAAATGCTAATGTCACAGAACATACTACACGATTACAAAGAGGGATAGTTAAACTATATTAACGCTTGTATTCCTAAAATTCTAAAGATATTATGAGTTTGTTTATCAATGTTGTTTTCAATAATTTCATTTTTAATGTTTTTATACAATACGTTAATTTTTTTTGCAACAATATATTGAAACTTATATGTTTAAATTGAGAGCTGTACCGAAAAATTAAACATAGACACACATACTGCTATTTGAATACGACAATATATTGTGCTTTGAGGAGTAAATTATAAGTTATTTGAGAATTAAAAAATATAACACAATTACAGATTACTGTGCGAACAATCATGATGTGACAAATTGTTTTGAATTGATAATATGTTTATTTCCGCAGTTAATATGAGTCTCATGTTTCTATTACATTTCAGAGGAGGTCATAAACATTGGAGGAGGTGATGAAGAAGAAGGTAAGTCTACCAAACTATTCCTGATGTTTACATTATCTTCATATTTACTAATATACTGTACCTATCATTAAACCCTATAGTTAAATATGTATATTATTTTGCGAAATAAGTTGAATTTCATAAACCATCAGTGCACCTGTTATATTTAGTGTTATTCGTGATATTCAATTACAAAACCGTGTTAGGTAATTACATCTGGTTACCAAATATTTTGTAGTTAACTATTTTTGTAAAACTGTGCGTTACGAAACAGTGTTCATTTTATATGCAATATAGTAAACATTCGTTTTGCTAAAAGACAATAATTCGGACATTTTAAGACATTAAATAAGTTGACGATTTAGGCTTGCTTATTAATTACAATATATGAAAGAATTACTAAAAATTGAAAATTAGATTACGTTAATATTCATCAATTCTTTATTCAAAACCATATTATATATAAAATAACAATTCGAGCACTAATTATTGCCAAGACAATTTTTTTATCAAATTCACTCATTCCTATAACAAAATAATTAAAGTATTTCTCGGATATGATACGCTTAAGCACTTAAATAGCAAATGTATATGGTTACATAAAATACACATTTATTATAATAGTTTATAAGAAAGTTATATGAAGCCATACGAAAGTCCGTATGACATTATATTTTTATAAATACCTGTAAATCCTTAACAAAGAAAGGATAACTGTAATGTCCGAAATAGAGGTAGCTCCTTGGAAATCCTTTACGATTAATATCTTTATTAAGATCTCATGTTCTTAATATGTATTTACTACCTAGGTATATACAAAATGTATCATTGCATAAATGGACAAGTTATTAGTTGGCAATAGTTGATATAATTTTAATCTAATTGTACTACATTATCTTGTTAAAACAATTTTGTTGATATAGCATGATTAAGCAATCAGGCTCATTCTTTCTTTTATTTAAATTGTACACGCAGACCCAATTGTCCAGGTAACTCCCGGACGTACGGCAGTTCCTCTGATGACTAAGAATGTTACGATTACCTGTAACGTCACCTATCCCCATGGCTTTCAAATTGAAGAGGTCGAGTGGTACTTTACCGCTACAGGCTCCAAAAAAGCCACTCAGACTCTCCCAGCTGGAGTGAAAAAGCGTCTTGATAGAACAAAAAATTTGGTCATGCTCGACATTGCCAGTGTCGAAAACGCTCATTCGGGAACCTATCAGTGCATGTATCTTGGCGTCGCCAGCAAGGCCAACCTCTTTATTTACAGTAGGTGGCATAAATAGAAAGTTAAAAGTTTATCAAATTGAGTATATTTTCCATTACGTTACACGAAAGTGTTATCACATATTTAAATTATATCCATATTTTTGTTTTTGTTTTTACAAAAATAAAAATGAAAATGAAAGTAAAAGTAGAAAAGTGCTCCAACTACATTCCAGAATTGTAATAAATTATCTATTTTGTTAAGAAAAAAAAAAAATGCTAAGCATGTTTCTATCCTAAATATTGTTTGTTTGCACATCCCCTTATTAAAATTTATAATCAAATAAAATATCATAGAAAATTCTCAAGGTATAATAATATAGGTATAATTATGTAATTAAAATTACATATTTTATCCAGCTTCACTCAAATTTAATAATGTTCAATTTACTAATACATAAAGTATTATTTTAATTGATTACACAATTTTAATGGGCCGAAATCTTCTGATGAGTTTTTACTAAAACCAATTCAAGATAACAAAAACTTGATCTATATAAATTTGTATCTATTTCTCTATTAATAATTATATAGTTATATAAATCAATTACAAACGTATTTGAGCTTCTCTTATAGTAATAAATCATTTTAATTCTGACAATAACCAATAATTTTAAAACGTAAAGATTTTTGTAAATACTTGTAATTGGTTTGATTTTTATTCGCATATTTCATTAAATATGAAAAAGCTAATTCCTGTGTATTTCTTTCACTCGAAAACTTCATACTATACGTTTAAAACTAATGACTTTTTTCACTCTGATAATATCTCATGATTAATCAATCAAATTTCAGACTTTTTCATACACTTTTCGCATCTGAAGTTACTTTTTTTTAAATATATACAATAATATAATATTAAAATTAACAAATAGTCTAAAAAAAGTCTAATAAATTAAGGTTAAACTTAAATGCTTTTCCGCAGCAGAAGCAATAAATTTACTAAAAATTGCAAGTTCCGCACAATTTAAACACATATGGTCATAGAATTGCCATAGAACAAGATATTTATACAGCCTCCAGTCTTTAGCTAGAAGCTATTAAGATATTACACTTCATCGGCCTTTCCTTGATTGAAGGTTTGGAAGCCACTCCTCCAGAGATCATCATTCGAACGGGAATGGCCGCCCGCTACATATGCATTGCCACAGATAATAGCGGAGCTGGGAAGGTGTTTTGGACCCGGGGAGACCGGCGAGCTATGGGGCCAAGAGAACAACAGCGTGGGGAGAACGGAAATGCGGTTCTCATTATTAGCGATGTCGATTCGGCTGATCACGATACCACCTACATGTGTAACTATAAGGTGGGTTATAGGCCTTGAGGCTATCGCGGTTCTATAGTCATGATTGGACTAAGAAAAGGAGCATATATGCTATTAGTTTATTCTAGTAACTGGTCAGTATAAGATCCCTATTAAATGCATTAGTGCGTCAATAAGAAGTTTACTTATTAATCTACTACATTTTACTAACATTTTATTATTTGTAATTTATGTAGGTATATTACTACGTATAATTCGCTTGAACTTAGCTATCAGAAGTGTCTATTTGTATTAACTAATCAATATACAATTTTAAAAATGCTAACATAATTTTATATTGTATATTATCTAAATCGATCTATGACATTTTTTCCTAACATAGAATGAATTTCAAAAATATTTAATCAACG
>JAYRBW010095914.1:0-43339 GCA_036023295.1 Invenusta paracnida | reverse complement strand
ATTTGCTTTTTTAAAAATATACTATAATTTTGTTGGATATACTATAATTTTTTTGGAAGGGATTCGCGGCCACCCTGAATAAATATCTATGCATATATTATGTGCTAGTGTGTGATGATTTATCATATGTGAAGTTTACTTTTATGTTGTTTTATTTCTTTAATTGAAATGAATTAATTTTATTAACTTTGATAACGTTGCTTCAATTCATCAATTTTGATATCGACATAAACTTGCCTAACTTTTCCTTGCTGAAAATCTACAACACAAGTTTAATACTTCTTAAACGTTTATTTAGTTGTATTAAAAATATAAAATTAACTCCTTCAAATAATATCTATAATAGTATCTATTTAACGGGAACCCACCAGGCAATAGGGTCTCATACAATTTAAATGTGTCAGCAGGAAATCTGACTTGCAGGTGACGTCATGTCTCAAAATATAATGCCAATCGTTTGCATATTAAATCGGAATTTGTGTCATGACTTCTTATAGAACATGTTTCCACAAAAACTATTATTCATTGTGTTATATTTTTATATAATTTGAAAGTTAACACTTTTTTTAACAAAAAAACCGAAACTATTAATAAATTTAGAGTAATCATTTGTAGTTGATTTCTTATGTGGAGTCACGTGATTATCTCTGCCTAAATACTGACTTTTGATTGGATGATTGGTCTTATTGCTCCACTAAATGAAGGGGGTCTTAGCGAGCTGTTTCTTTGTATATTTATAGCTCTTCTTGTCAGACAATTTTTTCCCATAGATAACTGTGGTAGTTCATAAGTCACATGACAATGTTTCAATTCACAGATGTGTACTTGGCCTATAAGTAAAGTAAAGCTGACACGCGTTTCATACTTTGCACATTAGAGAATTGCTTGTTGCCTGGTTAAATTGGTGTAGAATTTTAAATCTTATGAAATAATAAATGTGCGACTAAATGTGTATATTATATTTTTCATTAAATTTTAACCGATTAGTGTAATAGTATTTTTACATCGCAACTTAATAATTATTACAAATGAAACAAATCTGATTTATATCATTTGTATCAGAAATAATGCTTGTGTCGTCGTGAACGTAGTAATTGTTTACTAAGAATGATTTAGATAGCTTCCGTTAAAGCGTGGATGCATTATTTTATAATAAAATAATTTGCTACTTTGACTTCTTTACACTGTAACAACATTATCTTATAGCTACAGTCAAATAATTCCATGAAATGTGACCGTATCGTGTATGATATGTTTGAGACAGCCAAAATAAATGTCGAGGTCATGCTTCTTCGGCTCATGATTGTAAGACTCATTTCATGCTGCTTTTCTGGTGTAGATGGGAGAGTTTTTTCTAATTGAATTACGTGAATTATTGAATAGCTCTCAGGATAAAGGAATACTAAAGGAGTATATAATATGTACAAATTATCAGGGGCAGTTCTCAAGTGCTTTTCTCCTATATACTATTCACAAAATCCAGATATGAAATTTAAAATAATTATATTGAACATGCTTTTCTGTGTGATATTTTATTTTACGTTTCTTTTTAGAAAATCATTAAATGAGTTTGATTAAAAAGCTGTGTTAAAACCTGGTATTTCTTTTCGCTTTCCTTTTTTATCATTTTCTTCCTCGTTCTCTTTTCTGTTGTGTTCTCTTAATATGTCTCTCTTCCTCCTCTAAACTCTTTGAGATTAACCGAGCAGACCAATTTTTAACGTATAAGCTCACACAAACACACAACTCAAATATTTTTTAACTTTACAGAATTTATATTTGAAAACAGAATCTCTGCGTTTATTTCCCTGTAAATACTCTAATCTTTCGCTATGTCTTATGTCTGATTTACAACAAAAGAAAAATCGAAATGGTTTCTCTAGATATAACTCATTATGCTCCCTCATTTTTTTATTTTCTATGTTCATCACGCACGTCTTTTATTTCTTTAATTCTCTCAAAAATCTCAAATTTATTTTTCATTATATACCTACACATCATTTGCACTTGTCACTATAGGAAAATAGAGAAGTAGAGGCTTAATTTGGTCAATAAATCATATTTGTACTTTATAGAGTTACTACAGAGAGTACTCTTATAGTTGCATACACACGTATATCAGGCTTCGCGTGCATTTATTATTAAGGCCTGCATGCTGGTTTCACTAGAAGTAAGTCAGTCTACATTTATATATATACAATCCACATTTGACAAGGGAGTTATATTTGTATATTATGTTGCTTCCTATTTAATGTGTATCTTTGTATGTGTGTGTATTGACTGGCACTGAGATAAGCTAGTTCTGAATGTTTCATGTCAATAACCGTCTGGAAAGATAGCCAATATTGAGGAAAGAGGAGGGGAGATGAGAGGTGGCAACCAGAAGACATGAAACATTCAGAACTAGGTTGTTTGTCTCAGTAGCAGTCATGCAGCAAAATACCGGTATCCATTAATACGCAATATATGTGTCAATATGGGAGTAATTCCTTTCAATTCTGTCCAAAGGAATTTTCTCTTCCCTCTCATTCATTTCTACTATGATTAGTTATTTATGGACTGGAAAGGACGATATATATTTCTTATCAGTCTGTAGTTTTGGGATTACTTCCAACTATCTAATGATGCATGGCGAGAGGGGAACGAGCGCACATAGCACGCAATCCTCCATATTGTTTAATTTCGTCTTTCGAATTGGTTGGATTGGTTAGTGGAAGGATCTCTATTTCTCATTTCTTAGTAGAAAAAATGTGTCCGCATGTCCATGTAGTATATTATGTAGGTGTATTATCTATTACCATTGGCTACTACCAAAAGAGAGAACGATATCCAGAAAGAATTACATGTACCCACTGCAAAAGTTTGAATTTATTATCTCCCTCCCCGTCGTTCATATTGCGGAAATATCTAGTCAGGTCTTCTATTAAATATGTATTTAAAATATGCAATCTTTAGTTAACTGCTATAAAGCGACAGCCTGTCAATATAGGTTACATGCAGTGTGCTTACATTGAGATATATCGCCTACTTATTATTTGCAACCTATACGGTTATTGGTAGTATTTAACCGTAGTATTGTGTAAAGTGTCACACAAAACCCCAGCTGCTGTTTAGCATAATATAATACAATAAATGACTGACCTAAATTCATAGTGGTATTGAATTCCCATTAAATTGACTCTTAATACGAGGTGAACTTTTGGCTTTCGTCTTTTAATTAATTTCTCTTTCAATTTACGCTATACCATTACAACACCTACACCATTACTTCAAATTGCACTATTAGTTGAATATACATTAGCATGTTTCTACTGACATGTGCAAGGTGGTTTGACACTTGATGGCACTATAATGGATTGTTTATCGATCTCTGGGGAACACCCTGAATAACTGCATTTTGGATAAGTTTCACGGAAATAGTGTGAGAGGTAATAGAACCACATTTTCAGCCCACATTTTCCTCCCCTTTTATCGCAAATAATATCTTCAGTGTATTTCTGGGGGAATATGAACGTGTTCTCCATGATTTCTTACAAAAATTAACACCCCATTCCTATAACTATAACTAAAGAACAAAACACCAGTAGAATTACGTTTATAAGATGAGATTTTGTCCATCATAAACTTGAAAAATAGATATCATTATTGATTAGTCTTTGAACATAATTTATATTTGTGAATGGAAATACAATACCGAAGAATAGTGAATAGAAAATAACAGTAATGCTGAATAGTAGCTATTTAAGGAAGAGAAACAGTAACCATGCGTAGTTGAGAAAGTAAGATTGTTTTAGGTAAATGTAAGTTAGCATCTACTCCACATAGGTGGGTTTCGATAACTTTTGTTGAATCTAAATGGACTTCTTCATCTATTAAATTGTTTTACTAATATTCTTTAAATTACTGAAGAATTTGTAATTTGTTGGACAAAAACAGTTTAGGTCAAATTTGGTTCAACAAAAGTAATTGAAACTCGAATGTTTGATTTCAGTTGCTTAGTTACAGTCAGATAAATAAACCAGTTTGATTGATTGTATTAAGAGTAAGTTGAATACAGGTATTTATTGTAAAGAGTTTATTTCACGACATTCCATAAAATTATTGTAAAAAATAGTTTGGCACGCTTAAGTTGTTTTAGTTTTTATTTTATCTTATTGAAGTCTCTTTCACATAGTCATTGGCAACTTTGACTAAGAAAACTTTGCATATATTTGCTTATCTGCTTTTTGTGTAAACTGGTAAAAGTATAGCTTTGAAACCATAAAATTAACGCTATTTTGTAAAACCATATTGTAATCAATAGTTTTATATAATTTGTGCGAAGAAAAATATACTTTATATCAATTTAAATCGATGTTGTTATACAGGCAATAATGCGTGCATCCTTATGTAAGAATCAATAACCATGGTTGCTAAATTTCTGTTAAAATGGAACATTATTTTCCAAAAAATTTCAAGCTATGAGTTATTAAACACTTCAAACATAATTTTTTATCTTATTTAAAGTAATACTTACTTTATGTATTGTATTAAACTAAAGTTTTCCAACAAATGGATAGCTATTTTGCATACTTTTTCAGACGTATATTTTTCAATATTTATATTGTGTAAGTATTTGCGATATAATATTAGAATGCAGGATGGTTTTAATTATATACTTGTTGATATTGTCTTGTGAAGGACATATATGTATTATCATGTGAGCGCAGACCTCATTGTACCAGTTGACAACCGACATAATTATTTATTTTGACAGCCGGAGAATCTTCTGTTAGCGAGCAAAGCGAAGGGTGCCGCTGTTAAGTTGGCCGATTTTGGTTTGGCGATCGAAATGCAAGGCGATCAACCGGCGTGGTATGGTAAGTCGAATAGTTGTTGGTCAAATGTCGTACTTTTTCTAAGGCTAACATTTTAACGCCAATAAAATAAATATATAATAATGTAACTATTTAAAAACAACCTAAGTCAAAACCACGAAGTTCAAACTGCCTTATGACGGTAGATTAATGCGAAACGACTTTTTATTATTTTTAATATATACACACCTTGTTTATTATTCTATTTAAACATTTTATCTTAACATTATTAGTGAATAATAGAAAATGGTAATTTCTAATATTAAACCTACACTATATTATTGAAATATTCATATTTATTTATGAAATTTATTATTGTATAATTCTATGTTTAATTTCAATGTGATTTATTCTTAAATCCTAATTAAATTGCAAAATAATATCACTTTTCAGCTATTTTCCGGAGTTTGAATTATTACTATTACTGAAAGAGTTTTAATGATTATATTATTTTCCCTTTACTCCAGGATTTGCGGGGACACCAGGTTATCTCTCACCGGAAGTTTTAAGGAAGGACGCTTACGGGAAACCGGTTGATATTTGGGCCTGTGGTAAGTTTGGGGTGAAGTTTTGACTATTAAAAGCGCATCACAGACCTAATAGGTGAAAAATGCCCTGTTTCCCACACGCCTTATATCTTATATATCTTGTCTTATGTTTCTTATATATCTAAAAATGTATGTTAGTCTCCTTCACATAAAACATTATTGACAATTTTATCGAAAGTAAATTATTGTACTCATGTCTTTAGCATAATGTTTCTCCTAATTAACAATATTTATAATCTTTTTTTAAATGTAATAAAATTCAAAGCACATAGATTCTTAACAAGTTTTCTTTTAAATTTGTTTTATTCTCCACGTTGCTTTGAATTATTTTTACTCACTTAAATTGTACATTGACTATAAATAATAATAATTTATAGTCAATTATTGGCCTTTTCGACAGGTCTATTTAAAGCTATTTTAATTTAGAGTGAATATTTTTTACTACTTTCATTTTTAAAAGTAGTAGTTAAAATATCACTCTAATACTATAAGCTAAAAATAAATATTTCGACAATTTTTAATTTCTATAAAAACATTATTTGTTTTTTTAACTTCATTTGTGAGTTTATATACGATTGTCATGGTGTATCTATTGTCATGGTTATCTATTGTCATGGTGTATCTATTTCAGGTGTAATTCTTTACATCCTTCTGGTCGGTTATCCGCCCTTTTGGGACGAAGACCAGGCGCGTCTCTACGCTCAGATCAAAGCTGGTGCTTACGATGTGAGTTTCTCTGTTTCCTTGGTTTCTGGGATTTATTCTGAATAGTATTTAGATATGTATTCCTATATTTACATAATATTACATATATTTCGAATTCCACACTATGTATATTGATTTTATTATGTAATCGCCCATTATTTGTAATTACGCTTATTTATTATTGAATAAGTATCTAAATATATTGGAAAATAAATAAGTTTAATTATATTTATTATAATATTATGTGGAAACTATGTTTTATTTTATAAGAAATTCACTATTTTAAGTTGTTATTGGGATATTCTTATTTTACTGAATTAATTGTAATTTACTACAATTTTTACAGTAGTTCAGTGGTTTTCTGTCTGCTGCTATTATTTTTAACCCACATACAACTAAATATAAAACAAACATAACAGATAATCGAACTGAAACCCTTTAAAGAATATATAATAACTTTATATCTTTCCGTCTAACTTTATAATATACTTTAATATTATATATGAAAGGATAATACCATTTCTTCATCCTTTAAAGAATAGTTTAATCGTTTATTCAGATAGTCAAACAAGCTGAAGACCATAGAGTAATTATATACAGAGATTTCACTCGTATTGATTCTGTATACAGTTCAATACTACTATGTTGATACCCCGAAAGCTTTTGCAAAATAATGTTTTAAAAACTGACAGCAGTTAACAGATTATTTTGTACAAAAGTTTTAAGCATATAGGCAATAAATTACATTTTACAAACAACTTACGATATGTTGAAATTGTTTAAAAATATATATTTGATCTTAAAATTAATTTAATAGAAATATATTATGCTACTTATTTGTAACCCATTTACATAAAATTTATTAAAATATAACGATTTTTTATATACGACGATTTACAGCGCGATACATATAAAATCAATAAGAGTCCACACTCTGTGTTTAATTACTCTATGGTCTGGGCTAGACCTGCGGTATAGGATCTTTTAGCTAACTGCGAGACCAGTTGTTTAGCTGTTTATCAGTTACAACTTGGTTTTAGGCAGTATATGTAAATGTGACACATTAAGACACATTTGCAATAAATTGGTGGTATCCTGATATTGTGGTTAGTAGTATCATGAGGGGTGTGGGCTGCTGAAGAGACCCATCCAAGGTCGAAACAGCGCGTTGTCCAGCTCTCCCTGAGCTACTAATAACTTACAATAGTAATATGCAGCCACCGATATTTTTTTTTATTTGTAATTTTCTTGATTATATTCTAAATTTTTCGCTTTTTCTATTTATTCAGAAAGGTGGACTACAAGTAGATCCTTTTGATAACTAATGTAATATATTAGTTATAGAACTCTCATTACATTGCTTAAATTTTTATGTTAATATAATTATTCTTATTTTTTAGTCTGTTGTAATTTTTGGACCATACTTTATATATAAAATAATGTCTTAAAACAATTTATGTATAAACAATTTTCTGCTATTTTTATTATATTTCACACATTTATTTAGCCCTGTTTAATACGTGTTAATTAATTTTTATCCTATTATTAAACATTTATACGTGATGTCGTTTATACTTTTAAGAATACTTAAAACAAAATTTAATTGTTAAACGATTTAAAGAGATAATAGGTAATTATTTATTAAAATGTACCGAAAATATTAAAAATATCTGTTACATTGTTTAGACATTCTTGTATACAATTGTTAGTGCTAATAATTTTTTCTGTATATTTCTCGTCACTGTATTTTAAGACAATATAATGACTGTCACATAATTTGACTTACATTTTATTCCAATTCATATTTAGTTATAGCTTAAATATGCATATTTATATTGAATTTAATGTAACGAATTTTAACAATTTTTTTAATTTATAATGTCCACCTAAGCTCTCAAGGGTATACAAAAAATTCCATTTCGGAAAACTTGGTAGTGATAAAGGATGTCACAATTAATGCTTCTATTAGTCAGTATCACTAATGAACAACATCGTAATTTCTAATGAATTTTGTTTGTTTTATTTTGAAAATAAATAGCGCATAACTTTCGTCATTATGTTTGATGTACTTTTTGCTCGTACACATAAAAAACATAATAATATATTGTCAACTTCAGTCTTTTTAGTACGAATATAATATGGAAACACACTTTTATCAACTTTATCATCAAATGCGAATCAAATCATTGCATATACATTTTGATTTTCCCTCTTATACGTGCATCACACATAAAATACAAACCCAGGGAACTGAAAAACGAGGACTATGCCAAACGTCTTTCAATCGAGGTATGGGATTGGGACCGCACATCGCGGAATGATTTCATGGGCTCTCTGTCCTTCGGGGTAAGTGAACTGGTTAAGATGGCTGTAGACTCCTGGTACAAACTTCTGAGTCAGGAGGAAGGCGAGTTCTATTCATTACCATGTACTGATGAAGTCGGCACCTCTGTCGCTGAATTACGGAGCAAGTTCGAGGTAGGTGTGGTTTGGAATGGGTTAGGTTAGGCTGCCCCTCTCTCCTACTTCATTGAGGTATAGCCTTCCTACCTCTCTTGATTAATTTTATTAACAATTGTTTAGTTTAGCCGGCTAAATGTCAAACGCTTTTGAACTAAAGCGTTGAATGGCGTGTATGGCTTTTTTTTCTGTTTCATAGTTTTGTTCGTCACCGAAAATAGTGATAATTATTAAGCTCTGGGTTATTGATTGATTTTGTGGCGGAAAAAGTAGGTTTTGTGTTTTGATGGTATACTGGCTGTTCAGTATTTTGAAAATTATATACCTCAACTTTCATTTTTATGTTTCTTATATTACAGAATTTTCAAATTTGGAATGTAAACTAACAGTGATAATCATATTATGTATATTTGGTCACCACAACTGTAAGAAAAAGACATGATGCTGTTTAAAAATGATTAGTATAAGTACGTATTTAAAATTCATTATTATTGTGACGAGTTGCCATGTAATATTTTTTTATGGAAATTACTGTAGATCGTACTATGTATACTATATATACTTTCTTTATTGCTTTCAAAATTTTCAGTTGTTTAAATATTCATTGTAATTTCATTTTTTGTCAAAATTAACTTGATACTATCATTGGTTTTATTAATCGTGAAAAGGTATCATTGGTTTTATTAATCGTGAAAAGGTATCATTGGTTTTATTAATCGTGAAAAGGTATCATTGATTTTATTAATCGTGAAAAGGTATCATTGATTTTATTAATCGTGAAAATGTATCATTGATTTCACCTTCTCTAATAACCAATTAATATTTTTTGTATTATTTAACGACTTACTGGGAATAGGAATTGTAATAAAATGATTATCGTTATAAATTTGCCGCGCAGTATTTAGCGAAATTAATCTTTATCTGTTATTTTATAGTTAGCTTTATTTTTACCAGTTTCATTTACGACGAGCTTAATTATATTATTATATTTAATTATAATTTTAATATAATTTGGATATTATAGCTTGCAATTAAAATTTTAAAATCTTTTCGAAATCAATTAGTTTCTTATTTTAAAACGCAATACCTATGTTTTCTTTAAAGTTTACTTTTGTTTCCATATGGATACTCTATACGTGTTTTATTTTATTAATTTAATAAATGTCTTTTAGTTTAATAGTTTTACTACAATTTAGTATAACATATTTCACAGGAAGATTTAAAGTTTGATTTTTTCTCGCCGATATGTATTTTCATTACCTATTTAACATTATATTGCACTCTCAGTTCCATTTTGGAAACACCCAAGTATTCTATTACTGGATACAAACATTTTGTCTCATGTATGTACACAATGCGCTTACATTCTTCTTTTTTATTTCCATAAATATAATATAAATGTGTAATATTGCACGGAGGGAAGGGATAAATAATAGGGATATATACTGTAGGCATTCTGAAAAGGTTAATTAAAAGACGAAGGGAATATTCTAATCGATAAATATTATACTCGAAGCCTCTGAATAGGACATTGTAATTGAGATGCATATTTTGTTTATATATTTATATATTTGATGTACAACTATAGGTACAGGGCGTAGACGTGTGTTTTGTATAGTACTTATGTATGTATGCATACGTACATGCATGAGGAATAATATTGTATCTTTAAATACATAAATAATATATCCACCATTAATGACTAGGGAGGAAATCTTCATGATGCAATTACAATGTGGAAACTAAATATGGCTTGGCTCATAGTTTCCGTATATTCTTATAATTTATGACAACCAACTGTTTTTTGGTATTATTTAGCTAATTCTTCAGATTTACTTTTTTATGTTTTCTGCATTTTAGTGTATATTAAACCTACATAACTTACTTAAAAAGTATTATTGTTTTTTAATAATTATTGAAATGAGATACCAAAGTTACAATTGTTATTTCTTAATTTATTATTGAATGAATTTTTTGTTTCAATATTTTGTTATTTAAAATATTTATTTAATTAAAAAAAAAAAACTTACGATTTTATAAATTTATATTTATTTTATTTGTGTTGAATAATTGTAATTTTTATATATATCATTATAGATTTCAGTTTTGATATTTATTAATGAGATATTTAATACTTTATTTAATTCTAGGAAAATCTTTAATTATTATTAATATTTTGTTAATAAATTTAGTTTATGTTTATTAGTATGTATATGCATAAAATTAATTATATTTAATTAATGTACATTTTATAATTAATTGTTCAACTAAAAGACATTTTTATTTGGAATGAATTAACTGAAAGTTTCTAGTTTAGTTAGCTTAACTTTAGCTTTTTTAAATGTAATCACAAAATGTATATTCTGATATTACTCATTAGAGTCAGATCTTCAATGAAAGCAATTCTGCGTACTTTTAGTGCCCAAAATTGCGATTTTTAGGGGGTATTTTTGTATTACAAACACGTATTATTTCGAACACTTTTTATAAAATATTTCTGTATTTTATAGTATGTGTTTAGATAACTTTACCGATTTTTTTTTCTTTATTTCCTCTGCTTTATCATTTGTATACCTACGCCAATTTATTATTCTATATTTACACGTGGGTTTCAAGCCGGATGGTGAATCGCTATCGAGCAGAAAATTGGTACGATAACTCCCTGAGTATTATTGTGTCTCACAACCACTTATATATATTATTATATTCTATACCACAAAAGTCGTTATGTGAGTCATCGTCTATCACTCAGTAGTATCATAATAATATTCAATTTTAGCACCGAGTATTGTTCTATGATAATCGTCAGCAATTTAGGAAAACTAACCAAAATAGGTCGATCGTGTAGTAGTGTCTATTCACATTATATACATACCTACATTTCTTAATGAGTGTACTTACCTATATCCCACTTCTTTGAAACCTTTCTACTTGTAATACTTCTTGCACTTTTCCATTAATGTAACTGTATACTTCCACGTAGCGTGTATCTTTTTAGTAGCTACACTGAACTAGCGTTCTAAAGAAACAATAATAACAATAGAGATATTTTCTATTGTTTTCACTCTTTTGACCAACTTATTTGCTACTCAGCGGAACCCTTGTCCTTCTAACTTGTCCTTATTGTGTTCTTTGTATATTTAATTTCACTGTTTAACTGTTTTAATTGCAGCATGTATTACGTACCATAACTTTTAGATCGTATTTTAGTCTATAGAGATTTTAAATGGACAGAGATACATTGTTTAAATATTTTGTATTAACTTAATATATAATAGCAAAAATACAATTATTTGATTTGTGTCTTTTATATAGAAGTCTCATATATTCGTATAACATTGTAATTTTAACCTGTTTAACACAATCTTATTTTTCTTATCGCCACTACCTATATCTGTAATTTTGTCTATTGTCGTATTTTTTATATTTTATTGTCTATATTTGTTTAACCACTGAATAACTCATGATAAAAAAATACAGTCGTATACATTTTCAATATTTTCTAGAGATAATAATCTAGAGACGTATGAAATTTAATTTATTTATAGATCTTTCAGTTGTTACAATCTCTAAAAAGTTTTACTCTAGCTGCTTAAAATATATTGTATTTATGATATACAGAGTGATTAGTAAGTTTTTGTGTGCTTTTATATTTAGAAATTATATATTTGAATTATTAGTTAATATCTCCAAATTGGGTTTCATAGTTAGTTGAAATTTGGCAATTTGGTTTCTATCATATGAAAACGTTTGAAATATGTTTTTTATATTTAATGTTATTTTATAGTATACATTACATATACGGTAGTCCTCGGATTTAGTAAACACTGATGGTGATTTTAAAAATGTTTACTAAATTTACTAAATCCGAACATAGCCTTTTTCATTATAAAAACCGATATACTAGTTTATTAATCATAATATAATATGTATTGAAATGTTGTAAAAACCATGTTATACATATATAGTATTATAAAACATTTATGATTCAGAACAATCATTTAGAAAATGTCACTTAATTTTAGAACAAAAAATTCAATATAATGAAATCTACTCGATTTTTTATATTTCTCTGGCTGCAGCGGCTGTGATTGGCATATATAAGTTTAATATATTCGGATTTAATAAACATAACAAGTGCTTCGTTCCGCTTAAAAGGTTTAGGTACTAAATTCGAGTTTACTAAATCCAAATGTAATTACATCCATTACATAGCTTAATTTGACCGTGCATAGAAAACTGTTTACTAAATCCGAACACTTACTGTATTCTACTTTTCTCATAACAACTTGTAAGTATCACTCTTAGTATTACATTTTAATGATTATAGCATTATTTACTACTGCGAGAAGAATTTTAGGAAATACATTGGTTTCATTTCAGTAATCTTTCTTAATATACGTATATAATGAATCCTACAGATGATATTTTATTCTGTGTCCATATTTTTAACATTTCAGTTTATTTAGTGATACAGTTACTTTTTCTTATATTTTCAATTTCTTATATTAATTAATTTTTACAAAAGTTATTTGTTCTATCCACAATTCAGTGTATTTTGTGCAAATAAGTTAACATGTGGTAATTTTTGTTTTATTGAAAAGTCTATAGTTATAATTGTTAATATTCCTAGTAATGTACATATTAATGTAATTGTGCTTTTAATAAGTTAGGCTATACGAACGTTAAAAGGATTAACGATGTATGATTTGATTGGTAGTATGAACATCCTGCAGAATAAGTGGGAGCACATTTATGAGAATATTTGATATATTTTACGCCATTGGTTAATATTTTTTTAGTTTTAGTCAGTTACGTTTTGATATAACTATGGTATAACATTTTTGTATGTCATTTAAATGCTTGCCATATTCCACTTTGGTTATTGATTACTAGCTGATGAGTTTAATTTAATTGAATATAAAAAACCTTTAATTGGAACCTTTTTAACCTTTATTCATTAAAAAGTGAAGTTCAACGTGCATTAATAAAAAGCTAACTTAATTATTAACTATATAGAACTCAATTTCTTTATTTTTTTAATGCTAATTACTTACTTTATGTGAACAGACTGTTAATACATTCACATTTATTTAAATATTATGTAAATTTAATATTAATTCATAAGAAAATATTCTTTACTGGTGATCTGTTTTAAATGAGTATTAACGTCAACATTTTCATAAATTTTCTATTTGTGAGTACTCACTGCATTAACGAGTTTCATGGAGTATTTATGCTATTGGTGTGTGCATTTTTTGTATATATATGTAATTATTCTGACTGTCATAAATTATATTTTTAAAGTTAGATTAAAATCTTGTTTTTGAAGGTGGATACATTGTTGAAACATTCTATTATATTTCTAAACCTGTGTAATGTAAGCCAGTGAAATTTGTTTAGGGTAATTAAATACTTGAGTGTTTATATTTAATCATTTTTATTTATATTCTGAAAATATTTTGGTTATCAGGTAACTATGTACGTTTTCTCTTATGAGGATACACGCATACGCTTAAGTTATCATCGTTTCATTAATCTATTTAAAGAGGCATAATTTAGCTCTTTTTATTTAATTTAGTATGCGGTTTACTTATTTTATAATAGATATATTTTTGTCTTTTATTTGTGCAATATATGCATTTAAATTGATGGTGCATATATGAATATTATGTTATTACTTATACCTTTATGTGTTTGACCGCTATTCAAAATGGATAATCTAGTTGTACCTTATCATATATTGCTAACTTTTTAATTTTATCATGTGGATTTTAAAGGAATATTTATTAAACTACCTAATATGATTTAAAAATTCTAAATTTTAGATCGTTATAATCATATTTATTATCCTGAATAGTGCAGGATATATTATATTAACTTAATATAGAGTACATAAACTAATTTTACTAAAATTTGCTACGATTATAATTTTTAAATAAATTTGTTGCTTTTAATTGTCGTTACAAATACGTCTTTACATTAAGTATCTCGAAGGTAGAATAGTAAACACGTAAATGATTAAATATTCAGTATAACTACTGCTAAGCATAAAGGAAATACATTTTTTTAGGAAAGTTAGAAATGTTTGTTGCAAAAATGTAACTCCATCAAAAAATTCATAAAATTACCATTTATTGTGTTATACTACATTGTGTTGGTACATCACAAACAATTAACCTGCTTACTTTTAAATATACCTTTATATATGTAGAGAAAAAATATTGTGTATATTGTGTACATTGTGCACCAACCTTCTTTCGATTACGCTACCTCTGCTTACTCTTCACAATCCTTTTGAGCGGACTTTATATGCATAATACATCATATATTCCCCACTTAAAGGCCTTGCTATCTAGCCGGTAACGTATATATTGTACTACCGGGTGTGTATGTGTATCTTCGTTCGTTCTCCCAAAATAATATGTTATCGTTGTCCTTACACAGTCAATTTGGAACATATTATACCCTGGTATAATGGTGGAACGTACATACACATACACATACGAGCTGTCCAGGCTGCCCTGAAGCTTCTACTGGCAAAACACTGCAACGGTGGCCTGCTCACACTGCATTTATCCCATCTCTGTTTGCCTTGCTCAGTTTAGTATAATGTAGTATATAGGCCTTCTTGATTAGACCTAGGGATTCTACGACTATGGCTTCCTCATTAGACAAGCTGTTCGCCGACTAAGATCTGTAGGTCTACATAGAGACGATTGCCTAGTAAGAAAATGGCCGACTCGTGTTTTGCATTCTTTTCGATTGACGCTATGAATGTATTTAGGTATGTGTATGTATGTAGCGTAAGAAAATATAACGACTGGGTCGTCACGGACTTATAACTTAATTTAGTTAATTCAGTCAGTCAGTTGAGGCTCAACTCATATCTAGATAAAAACAGGGTTAGCTTAAAATGTGTTTCATTTAAAAAATCATAGTATACGATACAAAATATTTTCCATATTGCTTGAATAGTGTTAAATATGTATACTAATATATGCTATGTTTAAACTACGGGCTTTAGTTCCATTTATTATGTTTATTATGTTATGACATATATATATAAATATATATTTGTGGATTATTTCCCCATTTTTTAAATTTACGCACTAAGATAACATAATAGATATTTTATTTAAATTAAGAACAACTGTTACCCTCTTATCTCTATCAATGCAAGAGAGTACTCAATAATTATTTGATGTACTTTTGTCTTTAATTAGATGTTATTAATCGATACTTTTTCACCATTTTAAATATTATTATACAGAAAGCGAATATTGAAGAACGTGAACGAAAGCGGAGTGCACTGACACCCGGATCACAGAGCAAGCAGGACATCCCACGATCTACTGACTTTAACTTTCTCATGGTACTTGGCAAGGGAAGCTTCGGCAAGGTAACTTACCATTATTTCTCCAGTAATATTGCAATTCATTGTCCCAATAGTCATCATGAGAGAGTTTTGATTAAAAACACTATAAAATATAAAATTACTATTCCGTTATCGACATAATCCCTAAGCTTGTAATTTATATATATATGTTTTCGATTTGTTTCCTATTAAATTTAATATTTTGTTATAGAATACTACTAAAGTATAATACTCGCATTAAGACAGATTTGTATAATTATTTCATCATATATACTTGTTGATCAGCAAACTATTTATTGAATAAAGCATAAGTAAACCAAAAATGTTCTTTAACAATATAATGTAAACAGCTATGCATTTCTTCATATTTCAGCATTGTACTACACGCCGACAAGTATATTAATATTTAGAGATAGATAATTATAGTTTCCAAATTGTTTTCGTATTATTTTTGGTCTGTTAAAAAATGCCCTTAAATATATGACGTATTCTAAAATAGAATAATTGAAACGTATGAGCTTGGTATGCGTTTATATATATTTCAACACTAAAAATACTTTTTTTACTTGCTGTAAATGTTTTGTTAAGTATATATAACTATTTGCATGTGTGCTTCTGGGTATGCATATCTCCTTCAGCATACTGGATGTTTCATCTGGCAAAAGTAATTTTGAAAATAATTTACTTCATGGGTGTGGTTCTGTGTCACTGACGTCTTTCATTGAAGACGTTAGAAAATGTGTCATACTATAACTAAATATGTATATTTCTTAACTTTATATGAAATTTGGTTTGATATCCGATTGTTTTAATTAATCATTTAGTTTAAAATAAACAATTATTGTTCGATAAACTAATTGATTTTGTTGTTTAATGATTTATTTCGAATTAAATAAGTTTTATTACATGTATTGCAGTTTACTATTTAATAAAACAAATATTATTTATTAATAATAACAAAAGTTTATAATAAATATAATATTGATTTTTCACAATTTATTGTTTTATTAGAATGAAATTTTATATTACAGTATTTAAAAAAATAGTATCTATGTATAATCCTGCACAATTTTAATGAATCTATATGCCAACAATTTAAAAAAATGTTTAATGTTAATAATAATGTAAATATAAATCAACGGATATAATTAATTTTATTCCGCTTAATTAATAGAATTTTAAAAATTGTTTATTATATTCGTAAAAATAAGTGCAACTTAATATCAATCCTTTATTAAACATTATTGTATTTTATTGTTTATTGAACTATGTAAATGTGTTTTAGGATATGGTGCAGAGCATAACTGTATATTATATTGCTTATTTTCTTCTATTACATTATTTTTCTTTGTTATTTTTAGATTTAGATTTTAAAATTCTATTTGTTTATACATTTACTTTTTTAATAATCAGCTATAAGCTACTTTATTATGCAGTGTACTGAAAATCATGTTGTGCAAGTCTCTTATACAGGTTACATATTTTTATATAGATAGAAAATAGAATACTTAGATAAGGGTACTCTTACTACTATAATAGTTATTTATGAAAAATAAAATATTATATTTCGAAATTGATTCAATTCAATTCGTGTGTTATGTTTATAAATATAAAATAATTTCTCACTCTAAACAAAAGTCTGATTTGTTAACATTATTGCAGTAAATATAATCATAACAAGAAATTACAGTTTATTTTACAGTTTTGTAAATCTGAGTCGAAATTTACAATGAAAACTATTTACAATCTTTGCGCTATTTTATGACTGATTTTATTTTCGATTCTCATCCGGACGTCACTGGCTTCAATATACTATAGTACATGATATATTTACTGCTAACTGAAGTAGCCGAGTATAAATAGACTCGAGTGAAGGAGTTATATATTCCTGGCTTCTGCGGCCGCTTGAGTAGTTAGGTATTACCTAATATGTATAATATAGTTCTCCCCATTTTCGTGTCAGATGTTGATGGGAGCCTTCTTGGGGATTGTAGCAAGGTGATTAAAATTTCGAGAAAGAGAGAGAGAAAGAGCGCGTACTCCGTGTGACAAGAGATTGTGAAGATAGACTGAATGATTAAGATAGATTCTTTCCCATTTCTGTAAACTTATGCAAGACAGTAATCATAAGTAAGCAAGCTACTGTAATTTACTGTAACTACAACTCGACAGTGCCATTCGTACGACTCTGTCGATACTATGT
This sequence comes from Invenusta paracnida, assembly GCA_036023295.1. Taxonomy (NCBI): domain Eukaryota; kingdom Metazoa; phylum Platyhelminthes; order Proseriata; family Coelogynoporidae; genus Invenusta; species Invenusta paracnida. The sequence continues at coordinate 25,189 of JAYRBW010095914.1, read as the reverse complement.
AGGTACATAATAGTCTGTTTTTCTTGTTATAGAGAGAAATATATTTAAGTAGAGTTAGCCGGCCGTTCCTCATCTTTTTTTGCTTCTTCGTCTTCGAAGTTAATGTGCAAGTAGAATATATTCGGAGTTAGTACTTGCGTGGATACAACTTTAAGGGACCTTTATATACGCTACGCAGTTCCGAATAGACTCGTTCTTGTCCGTCTTGTACGTGTTAATGGAACATATATATTATATATATACATATATATGCACCGAGTTGTTCATTTGTTACCGGTTGTCTGCAGCTCAGAGATCGGATAATGTGAATCAAACATTTTATTATGAGACTGAAGTTTTTCCTAATGTTCGTCGAAAAGTATAAATTGTTTCTATATGTGAGTAGTATTGAATAGTATTGCTTACTGTATTTTATACGATATAATATGTAACACGAATGAATACTATAATCTCAAAATGAACTTTTTGTTCTTATATATAAATGTCTAAATATTTTTTCTTATTCACGAAAAAAATGAAAATATAAATGACAAATTATGCAAAATAGATTGAAATTTAATTAAATATCAGTATTGAACTGTGAAGATATATACATTTTTATGGATTAAAAATAGTTATGGCTTGATTAAGTTGATGAAATTTAAGTTTTACATTTGCATTAGTATTTTATATTGATACAGTTTAAATAAGAAGTTAACTGGAATATAAAGAACAGGAATCGATTAAACAAAACAGCTTTTTACAATATTTTACGAACAAATTTTAACTAATAGTAAAGACAGCTCACTAAAGTAATTATAATGCAGAAAATAAAAAAAACAATATGTATAATACCGTAATGCATTTTTAACAGCAAATTAGTGAATTAATTGATTGCAATATATTTATTTAATATTCTGCATTACTCAAACTGTTCATGTGCATCTGGTATGTTTCATACATTCAAATATCGATTTATATTATCAAATATACACAATTTATGACTTGTCTTTTCGGAATCATTAATCCGTTTATGACATACACTATCCACTGTATAAAGTCTGCTATTCAAGTCATATGTAGCGCGTGCTTGTTTTTAATATTTTATGTCTAATTTATTTTAATACAAATAATTCATTTGGTATAATTTAAATAACAACATAATGATTCATACATTTTCGAGAAATATATAAAGCTTCAAATTATAGATTTTTAAGTGTCGTAAACAAACTTAATTTGATATAATATGCCAGGGTGTCCACTCTCTTAAAATTTGAGGGACTCCTAAAATTTCCTAAAATGTCCTTAAATTTTGACAAAATGCACAAAACCCTCCTTAAATATCTAATCCTAAAAATAATTTGTGGTGGAGGAAAAAATGTTTTATTGAATTTTATTTTAGTATAATTAACAGTGAGGTAATTTCATTATTTCCAGAATTATGTACAACTTTTTGATTACATACACAAATATTTTACTCTTAATATACACAATTTTTTGTAGGTACATAATATTTTTTTAATCTTAAGAAACCGAAATGTCTATGAGTTAGTGAAAACTGTATATAAATAATTGAATGATTTTTTTGTAGTCCTGACCCTGGGTAGGACGTTAAACTGTCTAAAATATAAAATCTTGCCTATATATTTACAAGAAAATACCCTTAAAAAAACTGAAAATGTCCTAAAATATCCTAAAATTATGTTGGTCTAAAAGCGTGGACACCCTGATATGCATATATTCTTAATCTTTTATACCGCGAGCACCACTTGTTATATGTTACACTTGCACATGAGTAACCGTACATTTGTTGTTGAATTAATATTGCATTGTTGTTTTCGACTCTGTAAAAAGGTAATGCTAGCCGAGCGAAAGGGTGCTGACGAGTTGTACGCGGTGAAAATCCTCAAGAAAGACGTTATCATCCAAGACGACGATGTCGAGTGCACGATGATTGAAAAACGGGTTCTGGCCTTGCAGGGGAAACCACCTTTTCTGGTCCAACTCCACTCCTGCTTCCAAACCATGGTGAGAAGAACTATATCTATGTGTAGATATTATCACAAAAAAAACTTTCTAGCATTTTAACAGAAGTTATTTTAGTATGCTTTATTTTTAAACTTTTTATATAATGTATTGATAACTTTAATTTTTCTCACCTAACCTACATCGTGCTATACCTTTACAAATAGCAGTCTCCGATGACACAATTGCATTATATTTCAGTCTTATAAGTGGTCAAAGACTCTTGCTTGCATCACTTATCTAGCAAAACTATAACGTTTTTCTGGGGATTACTATATGGTATATAAATAGTTTAACACATTTTAAGATTATAAATAAATAGGGATATATTTGTAGAAAAATCACGTATGTTAAAAAAACAGAATACATATATATAGATATATTGCACTATTTTATAAATATATGAATATACATTTGTTGTACTTATTAATAAAAACGGAGAGGATCGGTATAGTTGTGAAATGTTTGTCGCATTCTTAAACGGATAATAATTATACCATACTAGATTTTAATTTCTCAGTTTAAAACTTTATACAGAAAATAGTCTTATATAAGTTTACAAAAAGTCTATAAAATGTACTAAAAATGTATAACTTTATAGGTTATTGATTCTATCCACTGAGCATTAAAATACTATAGAACTTGAAGATAGACAAATTGTATATGAACTTCAGCTACAGTTAATTTTTACGCTCATGCAACTAATAATTTAACTAATTTCTTCTGCTTGTTGATTAGCTATTTACTTCAAAATTTCTTTCTAAACTGTATTATTGGCAACAATGGCAATTATGATGAATAGTGAAACTAATTATTTAGTGGATATTGTGGACATTATATGCTTACGATTAAACATTATTGCTATTCATCCATTCTTTTCTGATATTAATTTTAATACAGGTAAATCATAATATGGTCCTTATTGCAAAAAAACTAATTTCATATCTCTTTTATCGGAAACTCGTTAGTAATTAAGTCCTTTAAAAGTATCTGCTGTTTAGATTATATTTGACCATAAAAAGTATAGGTTTTTTTACTTAGTTATTACTTACAAATGTCAGTAATATACTAAAATGTTTATGTGATCAACTCTCAGCCCATTTTGAAACACCACAAACATGCCTCAGAATTATTTAATTTCTCATTTTCAACTTGAACATATTTATGTTAAGACCTGTATTAATCCATTGGAATTTTTATTAACTGTTACTTACAGTATACGTAGTTATTTCCGTATTTTTATACATTTAACGTATAATGTTCAACATATTTCAAGGTTTAAAATATGTGTTTTTCATGTTTAGAATAGTTTGGATGAAAAATTCCTAAATATAATTGATTGTTCTGTAACATAGTTTGTAGACTTACTTTTAATAATTACTTTATTTAAATTTTTCTTAAATTATTTCATAATAAATAGTTCAATATAATATATAATACTCGTATATAATGTAATAAATTTTAGTTTATAGTATTTTTTACTCATTTGATTGAGAATGGTAGCAGTTAGATACCGAAATATATTCCAATTATCGGATTTATTGTTTTCATCATTTTACGTCTTTTGCTCGAACTTTCTTTTTTCTATTTCACAATAGTTTAATTTTTTTAATTATTTACTTAACTGGCAAAAGTAATGTAGTAAATTTTGGTTTTAAGTAAAATATGAGCATTTTAGTTTATGTATACTTTTTACTGAAACATGCGGCTGTTTGATTTAGATAGACAAAAAACCATACCATGAGTTGTTTATTTACTTGCTATATTAAACAAGCAAGCTTGGAAACAAAATCCCTTTTGCGGGCCGGTTGCTATAAAATACTTAAAACTTTTATTTTTCTGCATGAATACAATGACATAAGTGACTTTATTTTACGCGATTTAATAGTGTCAAATGTGTCCTTTTAATGGTACTCTGATGAATTGTATGTATCCTGGTTATTTAAAAAATAAAATAAAAGAGGTCATGATGCCATTATTTATGTGAACATTATTTTATATATATTGTAAGTTTAATATTAAACTTCCTTCCTGCAAGAACACAAAAAATTAAAAATCAAAAGTATAACTAGATTAGATATTAAGCCCAAAACTTTGTTTGTTATAGGTAATATTAATATTTTCGGGTATTTTATAACTAATTATAATAATATTTTATACAGTTTCAATGAAACTATGTATTAATTGTTTAATTAATATGCACTGAATTCAGTTTTCAAAACAAAACTAGGGCTTCTTTTTCAGAAATGCAGTTTTCTTGTTCTTGTTCTTTTATATTATATATATATATAGATTATTATTTTATATAGATTCTATTGTACTTGTATTACAAAATTTGGTTTTTCTAATATTTGAAAACAAACTTTAATTTATATTATTATTAAAGATTATTCTTTAATCAGCTAATAAATAGAACAATATAGTTAAGTATTAATGATTTTATAAGTATAACGCTTTTTATGTTACCAATTTATATTGTTTTATTAATGTTTATTTTTATAGTGCGTTAATATAGAAACTAAAATTTTATTATTAATATTATTTTATACGTATATGACGCCTTTAGGAAAAATTAATTAATTCAAATTATGTCAGGATGAATTGTGTATTTTATAGATTATGTAGTGTTTGTATACTATTACATCGTGAATTAAGAAATTATACAGGGTGTACGAAAAGATGCGTTGCGGGGATCAATATTAAATGAGCAGAATATTATGTGTGACCAGTCAGTCAGTTAATGAACGAAACATTGCTTTACTTAGTTTGTATAGTATAGTTTGTAAATAAAAGTTGAAAAAAACATTTTCACTGCACAGCAACTTTTCGGACAAAACTTTTCTTTGTTCAAAAAGTTCATGTTTTAACTAATGTTTTTTTAGCGCACTTTTTTTCCTAAGTGCGCTATTATTGTTAGTATAGCAATAAGTATTTTTTGTGGACATTCTTTTTACTTCGATTAATTTTGTAAACGTTTATTACTGCCATTAAAAGAACATTCAAAAGTACGAACTATATAGAAGTTTTAAATAACATTTTTCCATTTACATAATTTACTTCTGTAATAGCGCTTTAAAAATGTTATATTTTATATATATATATATAGATATAAGTAAAAAACGTCGAGGAAAAAGTAGGAAGCTGATAAAAGAGATTATGGAGTTTGAAGACAAGCTTTAAAAGTAAATGATGGTTTTCGCCTCATTCCTGCATCGAGTACATACACACATAAATTATAACGAAGAGATTTCGGAGCGAGGATTACAGAACTCTTTTGACAGGGGAACTTGTTTCCAGATGGGTTCTTCATTTACAAGTGGGTCGTTTGGAAAGATTACCGGGTCTTTGTATAAATGGTTATTTAATATATTATTTGGAAAGGAGTGCATCAATGAATCCTTGTTTTAGTACCTAATGTCCCCCCTTCCATTCAAGTGTCTTCTTTCGTTTGAACTAAATCTTTATTTCCGTAGAAAAACGATGTCTTTATTCTACCACCTAAAAATATTCAAACAAATATTCTACATATATGCTGATTTAAGAATTCTTTATAAAAGTTGAACATTTAAATTGTGTATATTGTAAAACATATCGCAGCATACGGCTATTGATTTTTTATTAAATGATGCTAACACACTGAAACTTTGTGGTAATAAATGTAACTAATAATACCTATATAGTCTACTAACTTAAAATAAATACGGAACTTAATAACGATCTTATTTATATAGGAAATATACGGCGAACTGATCGAATAGGGTATAATACAAATTGGATGGATACATGTTTATTAAAGTGTAGGAAGCACTGGGAAGTATAGTGTTTATCGTTTAATTTAATAAGCAATTTCGTATAGCTACAGAAGAAAAGTAGCTGGAGGAAAAAGAAGCAGGAAGGTGGCAGTAAGTGAGGGATCGATTGTTACTAAATCATCGAAAAATCTCATATTTATCTTTCCATCATATTATGCGGAATAGAACTAAAAGATGGTAAGTCTTATTTAATCTGGTAGTCAGTGTATTAGGCATATAGCATGAAATCCCTTGATGGAGAGTTTGATTTTGAGCAGTATGCTAGAAATGTATATCATATGTATTTATGTGTCTTGCATCCTATCCTTCTATTTTCATAGAGCCGTTTGACTATTTTTTGGATACAATTCGAAGGTTTTCTTTTCTTCTAATTCATCTCCTGTTCTTCTCTCTCATTCTTTTGTTCGGTCCTTCAGGCAAAGGATAGAACATCTGTTGAACATTATGAGTCTCTCGAACGTTGGGTGTTTACAGTCTGTCAAGATACTTGTTTTTATAATCCCAATAACATGAGTGAGAGCCTGTGGGTTATTGTCTATATTTATACATAATGTGGTTTACAAAATTGGAGATATATGGAAACGTAATATTTCAGTTAATTATAATATTACTTCAGATGAGGCTATTCCGAGTATTAACTTAATTGTATTTACTGTTATTTTTGTGTATAATACTTTTACTAATTTATAATATGAAGAGAATCTTATATACGTCATACTTTTATTCTTGTTTACTAATGTTTCAGTAGCTAGTGTGTACTTGCGAATTTTTAATCTAGATATATTTTTTCATGTATTAAAATATGCATATTATATCAAATTTATATACAGAAGATTGCTTTAATCTCTTACAAAGTTATTATTTTACTCGCACTTTAATGTTGACTGTACAGTCTACAAACCATATAATTTGATATAGCTATAGCCACATTTAAATATAATGTCACTGAAATTTCGGCCCCTTATAAAGTATTATTATTATTATACTGCGTATAAATGTTATATTAAAAAATTGTAACATCAAATCTCCATTAGAATTTTAACCTAAACATGATTACATATTTTTTGCATTTGTAACTTATATAATTATTAACTTGATATAAATATATTTTATAAATATTAAACAATTTTATAATGCAAAATGCAAAATGAAAACGACAGTGATGTTGTAGTATTATTAGTCATAAGCTGCAATTTAAAACCAATGAACCTATAATGATGGACACATCATTAAATTTCATTAAATTTTTCTTTTATTTTAATAATTTTAAATGTAGGGGCAGCGAGGCTTTCAATTATATTTAATTGCAGGTGTGTTCTATGTTTTCCTTGTATATTTGTAAACATCCTAGAGTTGAAAGTCATTGAAAGCAGGTAATTAATAGCCTTAACACACATATTGATATATAATAGACTTTTAGAAAGTCAATTGTATAAAATAGTATAGAACCAAAGCAGACATTTTAACTTTATGCGTCTGTTTATGAACAGGAGTAGATATTATGTATATATTCGTATCTAAGTAAATTGATATGTGGGGTTCAATAAAATGTCCTACTTTACAATTACAGCCTACAATAGACGTGCATACCCGTAGTGTGCAGGTTGCTAAAGCTTTACATAGTCGGGTTTAAAGGGAATAATGATGATGCCATTATAATTTCTACGTTAACTATGTTGATAACTACACTGTCACTAATTATTCTAAAACCATTTCGCAAAAGAGCATGTTGGCTTGTTCACTTTTGATTCAGTCGGGGCTTCAGTTGAGGCTATACATTGAGCCCTGAATTATATATGGTCTGTTATGTTCTTTGTCATAGAGTTTAAGGTCTTTGAAATCAGTTGCGAGTCTTTTGAGCCGTCTGGATGACGATATTGACCTGTTTTAATACAAATGTCATCTAATGAAAATTAATAACCCCTGTATGGCGATATCAAATGTACACATTCATGTTCAGCAGATTTAAACAATGGCTGGCACTAGGTGTTAATGATGGACCCAACACAATTATTAGACAGTCATATTTAGTATGTTCGATCTCGCCTTAAGGTTCCATGTGCTGGCAATCAATCAAGACTCAACATAAGCACCAATTCTTGGTGCTTCATCGATACAGATTTAAGTAGTCGTTTAAGTGCTGTTTGAGCAATGACTTCTTCACTGTACATGTAGTGCCAACTTGCCTATAGGCGGAATGTACATTTCAAGTTATGACATTGAAGTGATATTATATATTATACTGAAACAATTCGGGATGAAATACTCCGATAAACGCGCTTAAGTCTGCTATTGCTACACTCATTAACGCTTTATGGTCTTGCTACTCAGTGCTTCGTCGTTAACCATTCAGATGGTCCTCATACTATAGACATCGAGTTCATCATAGTAGTTGTCAAATAATATAACAAGTTATCACACATTGAATGTCGAAACGCCGCAATTGATCTAACATTTTTGTTATACTCTCATTGTGCAACTAAATTGACAGCTATCTTCGACTTCCAGAAAAGTATTATGCATTAATGAAATGTGCTAATGATCATACTGTAATATTATAGGTAAAATGCAAATTGGCTATGCTTCATTTACTTTCTAAACAATTTATTATTCTCCTTTTCTGTGTATGACAAACAGTCATACTCATTGTGTGGATCACACGTAGTACAACATAATTTCTGATTACAACACAAATAATATAAAACTACATATTTAATTATTATATGTATACCATCAATTGTACATAGAGCACAAACTTGAAACTTCAAATTAGTTCAATGTGTTTGATACATGTTTCAGTTTATTTATTTAAAACTACTTGTTCATAACATATGTATATCTTAAACAAGCATGTTATTTATTAATCTGAAGACATTTAACACATTTAAACAAGCTATGTTACTTGTGGAATATAGAATATCTTAAGGGTGGACCTAGGCGTATATATACCTACCTATTTATTATTTTTACTACGCCTCGATTTTTAAAATTTTCGTTTGTTATTAATTATTTGAAGTTATTTACGTGTCTATTCGCGGAATAGCCAGCTTTATATCACAATACAAGATTATCTATATACCTATTGGGATAAAGTGTTAATGCTGCAGTGTTATAAAACAGTTGGGTACACATTTCAACGCGGAAATTTTTATTTCCGATTTGATAATGATGTAAATGTTCTATCGACCAGGACAATATAACACATTTTATAGTGTAACTATTCCCCAACTATTGTTAGTTGTATAAGTTGTAAGCCTCCCATCTATCCTATCTGAGCTTTACACTGCCTATGAAATATCATCAAGTTGATATTTTCATTACAGAAAGGATCAGCAGGAGCGGATTATATTCACGATACTGTTTAACTTTTTCAACTCTCTCTGTAGTGTTAGTATAATTAACAGGACGCATGTTATTTCCGGGCCTGCCATTTCAGGAGAAGCACTGGGTTCTGCGCGTTATTTTGTCTGGTTAGGCTGCAAGTATACATATGTTACTATACAATTATAGTTAAAACTTTACAGCGTATATTCGTATGATTTACCATGGACTCTTAAATAAAAGTATCTATTATTTAAGAGTGACGACAAAGGATATACTTAATGTCTCTAGCTTTTATATCTTTTGTGTGAAAATATGCATTACAAAAATAGTTTGGTTCCATTTTTGATAAAACAAAAAAAAATTCGTGAGCGTTTTAAGTCTTGAATGTCTTTAATGATTCCCAGATAATAAGACACTAATTTATAACGAAATTTTCCGCGGAAATACTGGGGGTAATATAATACTTTCTTAACATGATTTTGTCGGACTGATCTAATAAACTTATTATGTTCATAAAACAGGTATGCAGCTGAATAGAAATGTATTATAGATATTTTATACCCATGCCATTTTAATAACTAAACTTAGAATAGTACAGCTTAAATATGTTATATCTATACTATTGTTTAATTAGCGACCTCTATATCGTTATAAATCAGAGGATCATTGACAACCTCATTATTGTCAACCTAATGATCACCTAACACTTTCTGTAGTAATTGTCTTGCCTTGCAAAAATTGTATTTTTTTATTGAAAAGGGAAAATTAAATAAAATAAAAATCTTTTACCGTCATGTGACTTTATGAAGGCATGAAATCAAGCCCTGTTTGTATCAAACACTCAGTTAGCTGTAATTTAGTAAATCGAGATCCTACACACCCCGCATTGCGCTAATTGATAAATAATTGAGGATATTGGCATATATGTACACTTAATATATCTTTAACGTACATAAATGATACATAATAATTGTAATAAATACAACAAGCTACAATAAAAACAAAATGTCTTTAAAAACAAAGAATTTTCAAACAACCCATTTGTTAAAAATAATCATAATTTTTTCATATTTTTATAAGATAGCAGGAAATAACTGCACTGAATTTATTATTATGCCAATCCGCTTTTCAAACAACAAAATAAAACATTTTCAGAATAAATATTTTATGCATACTTTGAGAATATATGGCCATTTATATATATATATATATATATAAATATATAGATATATACAAGTTACATGTTTAACGAAACAGTCAACTTATATCCATGTTACTTTCGATGTTCGTGTGTTAGTTGAATTAATTCACTTCCGGGACTATGTTGAACTATTTATTAGATTTCATCTCGCAGTTCAAACTTTCTATGGTTCTATAATGTAGTTCTTGTTTTTCCTTGATATGTGAAAGTAAAATATTTATTTCCATTTTCTTCCCTTTCAGTATAATATTGTATTGCACATTAAATGTACACACATTGTATGTACGTTTAATATTATTTTAAATAGCAATTAATCTAAATACTCGTATGTGTCATTTTTGTTTACACTTAGATTTAAAACACCCATAAGCCAGCATTATATGTGAATGTGTCTTATTTTTATACATAATAAATTTATACATAGAAATCTATATTTCATTCATATACTACACTTTTTGTGTTGATTTAATCATTATATGAAATATTTTCCATAATTTATTATAATTATAATTCTCATGCATTTCAGAAACTCACCACGTTTTAATGTAGACTAAATTCTCAATGAATTTCTAGATTTCATCAATATTACATTTATGTAATTATTAATAATTGTTTAAGAGAGATATTGAACTATGACAATTACGTTTTATCAGTTTTATTACGTTAAGTTATTTATATGTCGGACAATTCTAAATTATCGTCTATTTGAGATATTAAAATACTGTGAATTTACTAAACTTTAAATATTTCAGGAAATTAAAGTGCACGTGATAAGCTTGAATCCGGAGAAAATTAAATCACATTTCATTTGTTAAATCTCGACGGGACCAGTATATTATTTTATAATATTTAACAAAATATACTTTTATTTACATTATTTTTAGTATTAAAAAGAAAAATATCCATTTTTGTATTATTGATAATATTTTAATTAATATATGATTAAAATAATGGTTCTCATCGCCTATGATGTATTATGGTTAAATAACATTTTTGTATGTTCTTTCTCCCTTTATATATTTATCTATTATATAATACGCCTAATGTGTACATTTTAAAATAAACGCTCCTTTAATTATTATTCGTTTATTTTTACTTCTCACTCCCCTGTACTTTCATAAAGGATCGTCTCTATTTTGTGATGGAATACGTAAACGGCGGTGATCTGATGTATCGGATACAGCAAGAAGGCAAATTCAAAGAACCAGTGGCAGTGTGAGTTAATTTACAACAATTCAATGTTATTTTATTTAATATCGAAAATTATTGCGAAACTTTCAACTCACTGTTATGTATGCATATTAAAAAAAATCCTAAAATAGTCATCGAGTATATTGACATAGTATAATAAAAGCAATTAATTTTTTAATGGTATTGCTTCAAATTTGTATAGCTATAGTTTTTTTGTTTGGGCGGAGTATTTTTCAAATAAAATTAAAATGTATATCAAACACACATATAGACAAGCGTCAAGACAACTAAAATAATACAAAATTAAACTTTTTTTTTTCCTCTTGTTCACATGTTATACAGTATTATAGCTGTCTTAGAAACGTGATAATGTGTAATCTTTTATTCATATATAACCGTTAACTATAATATCCATCGAACATTTACATTCTATATACATGCATACAATTATCTACTCAAGCATTCAACCAACTGCTTGTATCTTTAGCTGCACAGTTCAGGCCATGTTTTTAAGATTAAACTTTTTGTATTGTATAGCGTGTGTACGTTGTTAACCAAACAATCGTCAATGTACCTATACTAACTTCACTATACATAGTTATAGTACACAGTCAATAAACACGCAGAGACCGTTACATTTGATTGGGTAGATGTTTGGGTTATTGTTCCGCGACCGGTCTAAAAGTGGTTACCTGTTACCTACCTGTATAAAAAGAACGGAAGATTTGTATATATACATATTTTCAAATTATTTTATCTACATACATCCTTCACCATACATTATACAGTTAGTTATGATGGAATAAGGTTGCTACTGACGACATCTTTCACTCTTCCTCCCCTCTCCTCCCCCCAATTTTATAATGCTCTACACTACACGCGTCACGCCTAGAAAATGTATTCTCCAAGGATTCTGAAACTATAGTTTGCGGGAAGGCTTTAGAGCTTTGTATGTCAGTAGGTATCGCTCGAAGTTATTGGGTTAAGTAAAGAAGTATGCTTAGAACAGGGGGGGGTTTGAACAACTCACGACAGGTTTCCTTTTTAAGCTTCATGGATTAATTTTCATTTTAATTCACATATAAAAGGAAAAATGAGTATTTTTAGAATTGTAAAATATTAGAATACATCATGTGTAGTTCACATAAGCTTGCACACACAGTGATATTATTTTGTCTAGTAGTTTACCAAAAAACTACATCTTTTTCACAAATATTCTCTCTAATATGGTTAAATTCTACCTTTTTATACAGTTAGTACTTTTTATTGGGATATTTTACGTCTAACATTTACTTTACAACGATGAATACTTTATTTGCTTAAGGCTGCCATTTATATATTTCTACTTAAGAGAAGATCTATTACATCTACATATTTTATATTTGATACATAATTATATTAGTTATTTAATGACTCAATAATTTATTGGACAAACTGCTTAATTAATTCATTTTAATTTCATTATTTATTAATTAAAGTTTAATTTCTGTCATCTCCATTGAAAGTGTTTTAACATTTGCTATCTAAGCTGTTTTGACTCTTTTTAAACTGCCTCACACTAAAAAGTAATTTCCGTTTAATTAATTTAAACGAATCTTGTCACATTCGATTAGGACGACATAATATCTTATAGTTCAATACAGTTTATAAGATCAATCAGTATTGCTACATTGATTCCAATTAACATGACGATAATAAGATATTTATTTATAATTGTTTTGTTTTTTGATGGTTTATCGCTTATTGCTTTTATTGTGTAGCGCTGTTTGGCATACCAATTTTTTATATTTTATGTAAAACTATTTTAGGCGGTTTTTTGACGAATTAATATTATTGCTTTTGTTTAATATTCCATATTGTACATATAATAGTATATTTTCAGTTGAGGTAAACATATTTGCAGATGACAAGTTTTGCATTAATACATATATATGTGTACTTACTGCAATATTAAGATCTATCTCTATTTAATTTATTTTTATGTTTAAACAATATAATTTTCTATTATATGTGGGTGATCGACTTGATCTCGAAAGAGGTTTCGATTTTTCCTTTAATTGCTCTAAGTATTTTCATATATTTTTTTCCTTGTAATAATCAAATATATAATAATTGTACTATGAATAAAATGTACTATTATTGTTATTGTTATTATTATTATTAAAGTAATTACCTTTCAAATAAATACCCAATTCTAATGTTTTTTTGTATTTTTTATGTTTTCCGATATTCTTCTATAGCAATACTTAATCGTCTATTATTGTTGATTTCGAATGATATGTATAATATGAACAAGTAGTTGATTAATAGAATAGTTGTTAACATTTATAAAAATAGAACATATAAAGTGTATGTATGAAATCAGCACCTCTCGTTTCATTATATTACTATTCTGAACTATATGTATAATTTTATAGTGTATTAGTATAGCATTCTTATTTACGTCATCAACTGTCAAATCTTATGTATAATTAATACTATGAAAGGATTAAGCGCCCATTTATTAACAACAATTTTCTTGAATGTATTGCTTCTTCTTTGTAGACCACACCCAATATAAGAAGCTGAGGATAATATTTCTTCCTATGCTCAACATACAGATTAATTAATAAATATTATTCCTTATGTTACAAATTCGGCTTACACGTTTAATTTTATATGGAATGTATATAATAGTATTCTATTACAGTATATCTATTTATATTGCATTATATATATATGTTTCTTATTTCAATGTCGCTTTATGTATATCAATATAATTTTTGGCAGTATTGTATATTAATTTATGGTTAAAGATTGATATAGTATTTCAGGTTTTAAAATAATGTTTTTCGCTATGGTTATACTCGTAGTAATTTTATACCGTTGTGAATTTTAAGAAAATTGAAAAAAGAATTCACTTTTGAAAATACAGGAATTATATTTCGCTTATATGAAAATAGTCATTTACTAATCTTATTCGATAACTCGGGTTATTTCCTATTTTCTATTTCGTCATCTGTGTCTTTTATGAAAACAAATTTTATTCAGTTGGGAAAATTATCTTTCATTTCTTACGTAAACTTTAATTATGTTTCTCGGTAAACATTTTGTTATTTTTTGAAAATATTGTTTTAGCGATGTCAAAACCTTCTTTTTAATCTTTAGGTTAAAATCTTAGATTAATATTTTTTTAAATTAAAATTTTAATTTAGCTAATAACCTTAGCCTCTTTCGCTATTTTATTATGTATTGTAAAATTGTTGTGATTTTTTAAAAATATGTTTCACTTTTTCCTGTTTACTTTTCTGCACTATATTTTAATTTATCATTATGGCGAAATATTGTTTCATTTTAACTTCATCAACAAGTTGTATTTTCTGTATATTATAAATTAGGCTATCATGTCTTTACCTATATTATGTATTTAGTATTCTTCATCCATGTCATATGTAACAGTCCCGTAAATTCATTCAATTATTATAAAGGTATACCGGTTGATATAGTTGCAACTGGGCCTATATATTCATACTTCTGCCTTACTATTTGATTGGATCCCTTTTCTGTACATTTGTATTTTCGTTCTCCAGGGGTATTATTTATAAACGGGGAAAATCTTCTTTCTTATTGCTCATTGTTTTACGTAATATTCTCACACATTCAAAGTGGGTGTGGTTGATACAGAACGTACAGATACGCATATATTGACTTCAATTTTTTCTGTTTACACTTATACAATAGTATGCTTACACTTATCAGAGATGTAGTTTGTTTAGTATTATGTCCCATGCGGGGCATAACATTATTCACACAAAACGTTTAAGTTATTCCCAATACCCATGAAGTAAGTACCAGAAGCTTATAAATCAATAGATGCCGATATCTGCACGGAGTTTGACTTAACACACCTTAGCAATATTTGTTAACACTCCTCAGAAATCTTTTGTAGTTGGCAATTTAAAAAATGTTTTCATTAAATAGACATGAACCATAATAGTGTATACATCGATTTATATATTAATTCAACATGATAATATCGTCGTAATATATTTCATTTCAGCGACACATTTTTCAGTAAAGTTTTCGTTTTATTAGAGCAATATTTACATCTGCCACGTTAGATATTCTATTATTTTACAAAAACTTTTGATATCGCAATAAAGTATAAAATATTTTGCTACTTTAATATTTTCATGTATTATATGTAGGTATTTGCGTACATATTTTTTATCTATTATAATATAAATAATGTTTTAGTCTGTCAATTTCCTATTGTTTTATTTTCCTACTTATAGATTTACATATTATATTGAATAGATACAATTTGAAGCATTTCTTATAGAGGTTAGATCGTTAATGCTATCTTGGTTTCGAGTACTTTCTTTTAATAAACCATTTCAGTATCATACTATAATATAATCCAAGCTGAAGCTAAATATAAACGGTTACCAGTTAAGTATTGAATAAGTATTTTACTATGGAGTAAATTATTTTTAAACAGCCGATCACGGAAATCTATTCTTCTGATTTTACTCATATTCGTATTAGAGTTTGTTTAACACCGTACGTACCCACAGGTAACTCAAGCTATCGAAGCAGTATATTATAGCTTAGGTACTCACATAATTTATAATGATGGCCACTAAATAGCTTCTGTGACCTTGCTAAGTGTTGTTAAATGTACTACCTTATTTCCACAGACCATTTTTCTATATATCGTGTGTAAAAGTTTTATTGTATAGTAGCTATATACTATGTCCAATAATTTAGGAAGAATTTAGGAATTAATAATTGAAAAAACTATTTATGAGGAAACGACTACTAATTTTACTCTCGAGCTATTCATGGTGACACATGTGATTGAGAATGGACACACCCACCCCTTCCCTTCCCTCATCCCTATTGCATGATACACACGTTATTCAAGCAATACCCTGGAGGCGCCCTCATCACCACAATACACACGATAACAACAATAAACAATAGGTCTTTTCGCAGTAAGTTTACTCTTTCTGAAGCCTGTAGCCCCATAGACTGACTCCAAGTGTCCTCAGTAGGTATGTGGGGTGGGGTGCAGGGGTGTTCATAGACAAACCCTATCCAGCCAGCCTGGAATTAGTCGGTCACTGTCAAACTCGTGTTGTTCTCTGACTCCGCTCGATCGTTCGCTCTTCTCTGTCTCGTTGCGTCCCGTACCGTCTCCCTCGCGCAGTGCACGCCTGACTCTTCGCTTCTTCTCAAAAAGTATTGATTAGAGTCCACAAACAGCGTATTATCCCCCTCCGCCGTGTATCATTGAGGAGGAGAAGAACTAAATAAGAAAGCTAAAGGAGGCAGGGAACTGAGAACATTGAGAAGGAAGAAGTATAGCATAGAAAAAGAAAGGAGTCAACCTCCTCCTCCACAACCGCCTTTGCGCGTACATTTATGATAAATTCTGTTGTATACAATTTATGTTGTTGGACGTGCCATTGATTTTTATCTTAATTCAACACAGGGAGAGCAGTGATGTGGAGGGGGGCTAGGTATAAACCCTAGAAGGTCGTCCAAGGGGAGGAGATTCGATTTAAACCGATTTGAAGCTTCGTCGACTAGCTGGAAGTCAATGGTGGCAATTGTGATGGTGGGGTAGTAGTGGTTTTGTTTAGATATGAAATTGAAGAGACTACCCCTTTTCCGGAGGATAAATGCCAACCAACCTGCCTGCTTACCATTATCCATAAATAAACGCATACACTACATGACTACTTATTGGCCTGCTGTGGTTTGAGATGTGGATATTTATGCGTGCGATTTCAATCTCCCACAGTATCTTCGTAAACTTATCCCATGTTAAAATCTTCTAGAGAAAACTAAAGGTATTAGTGCATCATGTAATATGCATGTGTCCTTGATTTTATCAATATTAATTATGTTCATACTCAAACGTGAACAATTATGACGTAAAGACTGTATTCATTAAATATATTTAGTAGTTTCTGTTCCTTATGTCTCTGTTAATAGGACACGTATTTCATTTAACGAAGTTTATTATTTGGAATTGGTAAATTGAAATGGAAAAATATTTTGAACATAAAATTATCCTTCAAAATGTTACTATATAGTTGTAGAGTTATAGTTGTTTATAACTCTTACAAATTTACAAAAAAATAACACATTGAAAATTTTAGACATTATGTTTTTTATTTTGAATGATTACAATGTAATATTATTGCTATATACCTATTTTCCATTATTATTTATAGCTACAGTATGCTGTATGTAAGTTCAAAAAACGACATGCAATGTAAAAACTTTGATCATATAATCATCATCGCCAATGTAGATAATTTACTCGGGGGAAATTTATAAGATGATTCTCTATCTCCTTACATTTCCTTAATTTATTATTTTTAAGAGTTTCATCAATTCTTTCCCTCTGTCATATACTCGTTCTCTCTTTTCCATTTCCCTCCTTATTCTCTTCCCACTTGTGCTACTAATTAACACACAGATAGTACATTATCTATATCATGATTGTTGCCTACTTATACTTAAAGCAAAGGTTACAGCTGTTTTGGGTAGGCAAGTAAGTGGCGTGGTACCTATGTGTTGATTACATACATTCGAACATTACATCCTCTTCATATTACAATAAATAGGTCGATGAGAAATCTGTTGACATCCTCGACCTCAACAGACGATACCTTTGGGACCTCCTGATCTCAAATTATTGGCTTGAGAAGTGTCGTTGCGAGACAGTATCTGCTCTATGTATATACACAGATATATATACACTATATAGAGACGAATATCACTTCACTCACATTCCCTATTTTGTTAGGAGAAGGAGCTTAATGTACTTCACAAAATAATTTGAATATTTTATAATAATTAAGTGAAAAGTATTACCATTTTATTTAATTTTACTATTGCAATTGTGTGTAAAAAGGGTAACTTTCTATGAAAAATTAACGCCATTATTTTTTCTTCGAAATTGGTTTCTCTTTCATAAAATATAAATTGAATTTTTACTACACTTGGTAACATTATAATACTTATTATATTTTAAGGATTATAAAATTGCTGTCATTTTTTTAAATTTAATATTTTAAAATGTCAAATCTATCAAATTAAAAAGCTACGCATCTTGAAATATTTACATGAAAAAATATATATATTGCGATAATAAGTTGTGCATATTTTTTTTAATTTATTAATAAACGTGTCATTTTAATATAATCATGACATTTTAAAAATTTTCTCATGTGAAATTAATCTCTATATGTATATAACTTCTTTCGTTAAAAATTCTCGTAACTTTTTATACTTTGCCGACAATTTTTTCCTACAATTTCAGTCAATTTTTTAACAACGAGCATTTTCTATTTCATTATAAGAACATAAATGTAAAAAGATATCACAAAAAACTGTTCTAATGCCCAAGCTTGAAATTATAAATCTCATACTGAATCTCTCACTAACATAATTAATTTAATTTATAGCGCATATAATATATTAATTACCCTTGCTTAACTTTGTCTCTAGCTTTTTGCATAAGTTCTGACCGTTGACAAATTAACTGGAAAGAAATCATCATTGTTTTTATTCTTATAATAGGATGTACTTTGTGCTCAGTTTGCTCTTGGAACACTATCGTATACAATAGGTAACTATATGGAATAAACTAATTATGGAAGTTATTGTAATACGATTCAATTAGTTTCACTTTTCTCTTTCCTATTTTTTGTTAATATTGTTGTTTTAGAGGGGTTCTTCAGTGTTTTCTTTAGTAAAATATTTATTTATTTAATAGATTTTATCTTAAATTTTCACAGTTATTACTTTTTAATAATATAAGTTTTTGCATCAGTAGTTTCTATACATTCAATTTCTCAATATTTCATTTTAGCCTTATTAAATTGTATAAAGTAGCTTATTTAAAATCTCGAAAATGATGACTATTGTAGGAGTTATTTAAGCGCATTTTTGAGCATTAGTTAATAAAACTATTATTAGAACATATAAACGGACATTTAATTTTAAATATTGATAGTGTAACTGATATTTATAGTTTGAATATTAATCTTTTTGTTTAATATAGCTATAATAAAAATCTAACCTGTAATTATAATTATATATAGAATTTCTTAGATGTTTATTAATTATAACAGAATTTAATGTTACATCCCCAATTGTTATGGTAATGCACAAAATATGTATGACATATTCATAATTTAAGCTGAATTTTACAGGCAATGAATCTGCGTTCTAGAAAAGATAAAAGGCGTGTTTTCCACTCAGATAAATAAATAAATGATGAAGACTTCTAATCAACTTCAAGACAGAATTTTTATGTTTGAATAATTTATTATGACTTGCATCAAATGAAAATCAAAAGACAAATCAAAGAGTTTGGTTGACATTTTTGAAACTTTGGGTGGAGCTTTTTCTTTGTAAAAAAATAAAAATAACATCAAAAGAAACATTATTTGATTGCAAATCTGACGAAAACGCTTTTATTTATATTAATCCATCTTCAATTTTATAAAATATATCACTTTAAACATAATTTTTTAAATATATTTTTTAAAATGAATAAAATTAACGTAAAAAAATATTACGCTATTGTTTATTTGGTTACTCAAACTAAACTTACAGGCTTGCAATTATTATTATCACCGAATACATTTAATTTTTTAGTTTTCATACACAGTTTTATTCTATAGTAAAAGTCTCAAAAGTTTCTTAAAACAGTTTCTCATATTAATTCTGCCTTCAACCTACCTTGCTGTCTGTACCATCTCCTAGCATACACAATATATTATATGTACAAGTTGCAAAGTGGTTCTTTTGCTGCGCTTGGGTTCGATGTTAACCTCAATTTCCGTTTTAATTTGTTTCCCCAGCAATCGATCAGTAATTAGATACCCACTCTCTGTTTTATAGGATTCCATATACGTGGAACATATTGTATAAATGTGCCCTTGTTTTTTTCTATGTATGTCTGCGTGCCCTCGCTCTCTTGTCTATTTATATATCTAACACAACAGTCGGATAATTTTACCATTATGTAGTTAAATATTTTATTGTTATAGTCTCACGTTATCAAAGGTTTTACTTTTTTTAAATTTCAGATTTTATGCTGCTGAAATTGCCATCGGTCTCTTTTATCTTCACAACAAAGGAATTATTTACAGGTAAGCTTTATGACTACTAGATTATAAACGAGCTATTTAGAAATGGCCGATTGTATGTAAGATTTTAATTCGAAATGAATGATCTTATTTTTAGAGTGCATTTAATATACTTGTAAATTAATAATGTGCATATAATATAGTATAGTTCACTGAGTTCATTTTCAACTAAAGAACAATTACGACTTACAAAGAAATAATTGAAATATAATAATATTGATATATTTTATTAGTTGTATTTTTTAGGAAAATGCATATTCTTTTTTATATTTTAATAACAAAGATCGATAATTTTATTAAAAATATATAGTTAAATATATATATATCTTTTTTTTAATCGCAAAGTATTCAGAATACTACAAACACAAATGTAAACTGGATAATAGTTTTATACTATGATTGTTAAATTTAGGTTATAATAACTATAATTTTTATAAAAGGTATAGTTACACAAGAGGTACAATACACACCTATTTTGAAAATTGTTATTTTATGTTATAAAACAAAGTATGTTTTCTTTCAATGTAGTTAAAACACTAAAAGAGGAAATTTAATCTATTTTCTAAAAAAACTCAAGAAAAGGTTTAAGAGTAAATTGTTAACGTTTTATACGTCGTTTTCAGCTGAATTAACTATTATACCTGCTTTAAGTAAAAAACTTATTATTAAGTATTAAAGTACATAAGAATGAAATACGGAAATTAAACCAATTAATATTTGCCATCTGTTAAATAGAAGAATATTATGCATTAACTTTATTAAAAAGCTGATAAACCATAAAAATGTAAATATAAATATTTCCATTTATAGTCAATAAAAAACGGTTTGCTGAATATGTTAATAAAACTTTATACTCTACATATATATTTACACCCAACTAAAGCTTCATTCGTTATACCTTGTTTATTTTATAAGATATTATATTAGTACATATTAAGTAGGTTAAATACCACATTGTTTAATATGCGGACAGAATTATTTAATATGAGTGACAAGTTAAAGCGTCACTCAATACTGTATTATTATTAAAACAGCAATAAAAAATAATTATTTATGCCTATTTTACATTTTATAGTTCTGGAATTTCCTTTTTTACTGATTGTTAGCCAAATTAATTCTAAAAGGATAATTTCGAACTTTAACACAAAAGTGTGTTGCTAAATTGAATCTTTGGTGTGATATATTATGTTTGATACATTTTTTTGTATACTTATAATTCAGTTTCTTTTCAAATTATTAGTTAAGCTATTAGTTAATTTTTTTAAGTGATAGATTGTTAGCATCTTTTTTTGTTTTATTATGCTGCTATTTTTTCCTCTGTAGAGATCTTAAATTGGACAATATTCTGCTCGATAGTGAGGGTCATATAAAAATCGCTGATTTTGGAATGTGTAAGGAGGGTATATTTGAAGGCAAGACTACGCGAACCTTCTGTGGAACTCCCGATTATATTGCCCCAGAAGTATGTTGACTATAAAGCCTTCTCATTAAGCTATCGTCATTTTTGTTGTTTATTATCGGAACGTATAACTCGATTGGGTATTTTCCATAGTAATATTATGAGATTTGACACCCCGTTAAATTTCTTATAAGGTTATGAGTTAGTGATTTTCTTATTTGACGGATTATGTAGGCAATAATGAAAGTGTTAATTATTCATCTTATTACAAAACTGACTGAGGATATTTTTATATCATAGATTACATCTTCTTTTTTTTTGAGTCGAAGTCAATATAATTTTTAGATGATTCTATGTAGTTTTTTATTTTAAGTGTATTTTGATTTTGTATCTTGTGTTTTGATGTCATTTTTTATCCTGATATAATGATAATTTTATAATTGTTTTTTATCATTTTTAACAACTAATACACAAATAAAAGCATTTCAACTTGATAATTTAATCAATGTAATTATTGATGGTGAAATTAATAATAAAATCATTTAATAAAAACAAGATAAATAAATAAATAATATTTTTATAAATATTGTATATATTTGTTATGTTCTTATAGCCTCCATTTACAGTAGAATTTCATTCATATTGTACAGAGTATTTTATGAGTTATGTACATTGTATGATTCGCTTGTAATAATTAAAATTAATTTCCATCGTACAATTTTTTATCAAATATTTCTTGAGCAACCACGAAGTACCAAAATATTAACTATATTATAATGATATATTTCTATTCAAATTCTTAATTTCATAAAAACGAAATTTAAAATAATTTTATCTCTTTTAAACATAATGATTATCTCACTCTTAATATCATTGTGTATCTTTTTATTAGCCTCAGTATATAATGTATGAATTTTTAAATATTTTCTTATATACAGACACAGATATTTGACATACATGTATCATATTATACAGACTATAATTTAGTTAAAAACATAATTGCCTATAATATTTTCATAGCATAATCTTCTTTCATTATTATTACATATAAAATTAAATAACGAACAATAAATAAGACATAATATATACCTCACTCTAGATACACTCTGATAATCCGTCCTATAGTATGGCTATAAATACTTCAATTACTATTTTTGTCTATCTCTATTTGCAAGACTGCGTTTCAATTTTTTTTAATAAATGGCATATTGTTATTTTATATGTTGAATCTCTTGTAAGTATTTAGTTCATTACTGTAGCGCTCGTGTTCAATTGATATAACACATGGGTTTACCAACATAAATTATAATATCTTTTAACAACATATAATTGAATTGCTGGAAATGATTCATTGTTTTTAATATTGCCGCTGTATACACTAATTTAAACACACAATTCATTCCAATAATAATTCTTTTGAGTTGTTTAGTTTATTTGTTTCTTTCTTTCTTCTTCTACCCGAAATAATAATAATTGAGATGATAAGATTACTGGTTGCCTCACTCATGCATGGATGCAACTTCATCTCGCTTAGAATTTATGGCACTTATTATAATATATAAAAAATATTGCTTACATTTAATTCTGAAAAAGTAAAAATAACTCTTGGGAGAGAAAACGCTTATCAACAATAAGAACTAAACTAAACTGTTGGCGTTTAATTGATGCTTATATAATATAGCCTCCACTGATATTGAATTATTGAAGTCAAATGTCCATTAAAACCTGTCAGCCCTCATCAAACGTATTATATTCTGAGATAGACATTTTTCCTGGTTTCTAATGGGTATTTATTGCTTTTAGTGTCTCATGATATTTAACTCGCTCTTTCCTACATTACGAGTGAAGGCATTGTTTTATGCATATTCATTTGCTTCATAAATATATATATAATTAGACTATATTATGTACAATGTATATTTGCATTTATTTTTGTATCAATTTAAGATAGTGTTAAACAAATCACTTTTCCCTCTTATTTTATTTAATGTACGCGTTAATTACTGCTGAGGATTTTCATCCATATTAATTATTCAGATTGTCCTCTATCAACCTTATGGAAAGTCTGTGGACTGGTGGGCTTTTGGTGTTCTTCTTTATGAAATGTTGGCTGGTCAAGTAAGTGAATCTTCTCAATTCTATACAAAAGCATTTTTATTTATCAAGATATACTTGCTGATAATTCAAAACTAATAAAGATTATGTGCCTATAGTAAGGTAAGGTTAAAATTATAATTTGTTTGTTCAAGAAACATATTTACACTACACAGTATATAATGGATTTTATTCCAGTATGCACTATGTCACAGTACTAGAATGATTTTTATTGCATAAATAATATTATACATAAGCTGCTGCACTCGTAACAGTTTTCCTATACATTTTTTCAGGAACGGACATTAAATAGTAGTTATAATTGTTTTATTTAATTATTTTTATTTCTATACAGTTTTGTTTACTTGTTTTTTGTTTTATAGTTGATACATTTTCATTTCTTCAATGTCCCATTTTGGGATAATTTCTTTGAAATATTACTTATCCCTATTGTCTATTTCAACTGTCTTTTCTTAATCATAATAAATGATGCAGTATTCTGTGAAGTAACTTTTTTAAAACCATTAAAGTAGAATATTTTAATAAACATAAGCGTAGAAAATTACAATTAATGATGTAATATATTGAAGTATTTATTTTTAACTCTATATCACTGAATTTCTCACTATATATTCAATTTAATGTTCATTTCAATTTAAAAATGAATTCTGAAAGGAAAGTAAAACATACATTCTTTACAATAAATAATATAGTGTAATTAATAATTATTATTATTGGTCAACAACAAATTTATTGTCTAGGTTTTTTAGCTGATAATAGTCAATTTTCATGTGCTGAATCCAAAAATCACAATGGTTTTTCTCAATCAGGTCTACTTTTTTATCCACATTTATAAGCCATATTGACCATTTTGTCAATTTTTGGCCATTTTGATAAATAGCCAGGCAAATGTTCTTTACCTTGATTTGTATCCTTGTATAAATAAATAGCATATAGATACTTAGCTAACCAAGTAAATATGCTATTATTCGATTAGATTGCATAGGCG
>JAYRBW010095903.1:0-20440 GCA_036023295.1 Invenusta paracnida | reverse complement strand
TTTTTCTAAACAGCTCAAGACAGATATTTGTTAATTACTATAAGATACGTAAATTGATACCTTTAATTTATTAGATACATTTAATTAAATACAGTTCTGAATCACCTTCTAAAAAGCTTGACAATATAAAAAACATAGTTAGCTCAAGTCAAAAATATTTTTAAAGAGCTAACATATTTTACGCTTGTTTCAATTCTTTTATGATATGAGCTAACACAATTTTTGGCTAATAATAATGTATATATGTTGAATCACAAGGCGTAGAGAGAGATAACAAGACTTGTGTAATGTGCTGTAGAGCGAAAAGGTTTATTGTGCGACAATAATCGTATTACAGCATTAACAGTCGATTGTACAAGCTATCTGATGAATGTTCTACGTTATCTACTTAGGCGTGTAATAACAATAACTATAATATACTTATATTAGATAGATGCGGATAAACCGAATGTAATAGGTGTAATAAGTATTGCAAAAAATTAATATAAATTTTAAGGAAAATAAATATAATGTGACTACAGGCTAGTCTATCTATAATTATAACATATATTTTAAACGATTTTTATTTTGTATTTATTAATACTATAACGAGACATTTAGTACAAAGAAATTACAAAATAAAACATTTAATAATCAGTGTTTTATTTAAAATAACATTATTAAAATATACAGAAAAGTTCCGATATGGATGTAAACAATAAAATATGCTAAACAAAGAAGAACCATAAGATTCCAAGACAGTATACGTTTAATTAATAAAAATTATACAGCAGTAATGATCTAACGGATTCTCTTAGGCTAAGATAAACATTCTGTCAGGGCTGTAATAAAAATAGATTATATAAAACCAATTCCCTTCTGAATAAAGTATAGATTCTCTAATTTGGTTAATTTATAGTTGTATATAGAAATTTTAAATATGAAACCAGTTTGGAACAAAATTACTTATTTTCAAAGTATACATAAGTTGATTAGTTGAGTTCCAATAAATATTTTTAGTCTTTACAAAATTTCTATAACAGAAATATTGTCCACTATTAGAGTCTCCATAAATTCATGTAAATTTTTATATTTATGTGTACGACTAAGGGAAATGCTTATATATATTCATGCATTTAAGCAAAGGAACCGTTATGAGTGAAAGCGCGTAATATATTCAAATGTTAGATTCAATCTTTATTTGTTGATCTATATTCCTATAAATTATTTTACGTATTCGACTAACATACAGTTTTTTCTATTTCGATGATGAGGTAATTACTTTTTTATTAGTATTAAATGAAGGAATGTTTCTGCCTTTTATTTAACAACAATCATTTCCAATTTTATATTTTCTAACATAATCACACGAGGTTTTAAAGAATCTTCGTCCATTAAAAAGATTCCTTATTTCTTTTTAATCTCTTTTGCAGTTTACTGCACTCTTGTGACATTGATGATAGATTATCAACATCCCAAGCTTTCAATGAATTTTGTATAATTATGAGTTAAAGTAGAAATAAAATCTGGTATAATTATAGAGAATAAAAAAATTCCTATAAAAATCGATAAGGAAACAACTGAAGGACTGAATAGTTTATAGTTTTTTAATGTGTTATGGAAACGGTAATAACCTTTACCTAAAAATATAAAAATTATTATATTTCTGATCCTCAACGGAAAATAATGAATTTTTATTTACTACAAATAGGTATTATTTTAAGTTGAAATGACTGAGCTGTGTGTGTTATTTACTTTAATAAATTATATAGTCACTACAGGTCTAGTATAATCAAAATTATTCTAACATTTTAAAATTGAAATAACATGTAAAAATAGCACACTAATCATATCAACACAGCTGCTTATAAATTAAAAAAATATTTTTTCGTTTTCGATTTAATTAATATTGAAGAAGTATGTTAGTATGAACACAATAAAAATACAATACAATTTATCACAATTATTATTTGGATATATTAATTTGTTTTATTCTGCAAATGTTTACATTAAATACATAAAAAATGTCAAAAATGTGATTAATGAAATATTTATCAATTTGACATATTGATAATAATATAGGCAAATCATATATATAGAGATTCAACTCTAATTTATTTTATACAAAATTTCATTAAAAGCTCAATTAAAATTAGTTACTGAGATTTAATCCTTTAAAAAGTGCAGAATCTGATGCTACATAATATACTTTATTTATTATACCTATGTGTTTTTGGCATCTGTGTGTTCTGAGTAATAATAAAATGCAAAACAGAACCAAATGTGTCATCAATCTTCGACCATGGCTTAAGAATTTATTTGGTTTATTATATGTATAAACGAGATTTAGACATTTTATCAATAACTTTATTCTTAATTAGATAAACTGTTGATTTGCAAAGGCTTTCAAATTATCTATACTACATAATCTATGTTATGTTTTTCACCTTAGCAACTAGACAATTTTGTATATAATGAAAGGAATAATATATTTCCCGAAATACTTACTAAAGCATAATTAAATTTTAAACGTTAATTGCTCAATCAAGATAATATAGGCTGTGTAATATATATAGCCATTTACTCTTTTTATTAAATTTCTTTAATTATCTGTTTTTTCATCACGGTCCTAGACTATGTCCTTCGACTCATATTATCGGATATGGATAGCTATCTGCTGCAGGACAGACGTAACTTCCGACACTCAGTGTACCATTACCTTCACTGGCGTACGCTGACGACATTGCAATTCTTTGCCGTGATCCCGCTGTAGTTCAATGCGTCCTTGGTACCATATGGTAAGCTAATTGGACTGGAGATAAGTGCAAAGAAACCGAAGTCCTTCATGTTGGCACCCCTACCATAACGCCACTAATATTACCAACAGGAGAAATTATTGCTGTATCCGACGAGTTCAAGTATCTCGGAGTCAACATCATGAAGCTTGATACACTATTTGCTAATCCAAGAATGCAAGTTTGGAGAGCAGCTCACTCCTTATCAGGCATTTTTACTTCATCTGAAGCTGACAAAACACATTTTCGGCTCTTCATCGCTGTCATCGAATCGGTTCTAACTTATGGACTTGAGTCAGTACCCATGACCTACACCCGGGAATGCCGAATCGATGTCCTATATCGCAGTCTCCCACGTTTCGCTCTAGGAATTCGGTATCCCGACACAATATCATCGGCTGATATTTATATTTGCTCCAAAATTACGCCTCTTTCCACTACTCTTCGCCAACGACGCTTGATGCTGCTCGGACATACCCTGAGAGATGACAATTGCAAGGTCTCAGCTAATTCACAGCGAAATCCTCTTGCTTTGGTTCTATCCTATCCTCCCACCGAGCAACTTTTTAGAGGAATGGCCCGCTACTCCTCCATCAACTCAACGCTTTTAAAATACATCAACTCAATCAACTTGATGTCTTTCAATAAAATAAAAACTTTTTCCAAATTCATTTACGGGATGGTATTTAAACTATAGAATCATTTTTAATGTGATCTTATAGTTTGTCACTTATTATTATTATTAGATCCCATTTTATTTATATCTAAATATACTATTTCGATTATGAAAATTTAAAAAAGTGTTTAAGTTTCAATATTTTATTTGAATTAAAATAGGTGAACCACCTAAACCTCTATATTGATTTTAAATTTCGATTTAACTACATATTAAACATACATGGTTAAAAAATCAAATTGACACAAATAAACTCAAAGTAAACCAATTTCATTGTTTAATAATTTGTAAACTTATTATATTGAGAACAACATAACTGTTTACCTTTTTTACACTTTCTCGGATGATATTTTAACAAACTAGAGGGTTGATAAACATGTATTCAAGTTAACATAATTTATAAAAACATATCTATTTATCTGATTTTCCGATAACGTTCGATGTTAGATATATAGAAAAGTGCAATATAACCCAATTATTTCATTTCAAATATATGTAATTGTTATTAATGATTTGAGTTGCTTGAAGTAATACGCACATAACATCTCTCTCTCTCTATATATATGTATATATAAACATCACATATATATATATATATATTGATAAGTGTGAGTTGGAAGCGGTCTCTGAGCTGGATAAATAGCCTCACGTTCTAACCATTTGACCATCGCCCCTAAAAGTTTAGCGTGGTAAAGCTTATTTAATCGTTCACATTCGTGTATGACTCACTGGATTGCAAGCCACGCTGTCTAAATAATAAACTACTCGTATTATTAAGTATAAAGTAAATATATGTGAAAATAGTAAAATATTTAGCAAAACAAACTTTTTATATAAAAATACATATCTCTCTCTTGATTTACGAAAGTCTGATTTGGTACTGATTAATTACAATCTAATGAGCCCTCACCTCTCCCTTCTCCCCACCCCTCCTCCACCGATATGGATGCACAAAAAAGCCCGGTATGAATAGAGTTCATACTTTATTGTTTTGAAATTATCTAAAAACACATCGTTATCAAATATATATACTGTATAATTATCTTGGCAGTAATGTTACTATGAAATTCTATCTATTTTCTATCATCAAAACCTAAGCATGAATAATACATAACTGAACAACTGATAGTTTATACACCGTGTCCCCAAACTAGGCAACGTATATTGAAAGAGTATCTCACAAATAGGAACGCTGCAATTAACAGATCAATAAATCAACTATTTGTAGATGATATATCTTGCGTAGATCGAACTAATAGCAACTGACTAAATTATTACTAACTGTACGTACTTAACTTGGTGCACAGAATTGTTAAAAATATCGGGTGACATTCTTCCAATTTGTTTTTCTGACATCTATATTCAATTTTATAATTCGCATATGCATTTGTATAAAGTTGTGAAGGAAATATTATTTCGTTTTCTACATGTATAGAGAATTTATATTCGGGGAGAACTGGAAATGCTATATCAGTATATATATATATCCTTTTTTATTCAAAACCAGCATATTATAACGCGTTGACAGCGACATCTTTATAAAAATCTAACGATTTTTACTTTCCTTCTCAGCAGACTTTTTGTCACTGTGTTAACTGTGTAATACCAAATCTTGATTGTTTTCTATAACAACAGTAGACAATTTTATTATCAAATTATTGCGTGAAAAATTATGTCCAAGCCTAGAAAAAACCAACAAATTATTCGACAACGTTGTCAAGACAACCGTATTGGTAATGATGGGAGTAACAGTTCTTTGCCACTTGATGAAGGAAATAAAATGTCTACTTCCAATACGTCAATATTTACGATGGTACTTGAATTCATGAGTAAATCATCAATTCGTGGTGTATCTCGTATTGCAATTTCTCAACAACGAGGATTCACAATTATGTGGATATTAGCAGTTTTATTTCTCTCACTAATGAGTTTTCTGCATGTCTCTTATCTTTGTGCAATATTCTTCGATGGCAATACTCGTTATGTACCGTCTATCTTGAACCAAACATCGATTCCATTTCCCTCTCTGACAATGTGCTACTCAACTCTTATACCTGAACGCGGAATTCGATTTCTAAGAGAACGAAAAAATGGGTTTAACTTTACACCTCTCGAGTACAGAAATCAGATACTTGACATGATAAGTGCATCAAGACTTAAAAACATTGACTTGGAAAATCTAAAGGGCTTTCTCCTAAATTCTTTTAGTTACTATGAAAACATACCCCCGAATATCATGAACAAAATTAGCTATCTTCAAAATGAATCGATACCCACTAACTTGTGCAAATTATTCTATGAAAGCGCAGCGGGTGTTATTCGAAGTGGCAGATGTAAAATAGAACCAATAGAAATAACAGGTGCATTTGGTTGCTTTACAATAAGCCCACCTTTGGAGAACCGCTTTACTACAAGTGAATTAGATTTTTTTGTTACCCTAGATCTCTATAATTACTTAAATTGTTGGCAGTGTATACCCGAATCTTTGTCGACGGTTCGTAGTGGCATTTATGCCCTAGTCCATTCTCCATTTATTTACCCATTGATGAACTTTCACGATGAACTTAATTTTCTCCCAGGTACTAGTAATACAATTACTGTCGGCTTTAATAAGTATGAGCGTATTTGTGACAAAAAGAAAACCTTAGAAAATATAACCTATATACTAAATGGAAAAAAATCTACGGAACCATACAGGTCTTCGACTTGCTACATGTTAAACATTGTTAACAGTCTTGCCAGTAAATGCAATTGTAATACACGCATGTTTCAATTTGATAATATGGAAAGCTGCTTTAAACAAGATTTAACACAATCAACTATTAATATGACCGTTTTGAACTGCCTTCTTCAACAGCCCTGGGCATTTCAGCTTAAAGGACCTTTTAAGAAGCCCATTATTCCCTATTCAACGCTTGGGTGTCCGAAATCCTGCTCCTACATCGACTACGCCCCAAATGTGATGTCCGGCCAGTTGGTTGGAAAACATGCTCAGCTCACTTTGTACGAGATGCTGAAAAGTTCACAGCACTCGGTATGGAAATTGAATCCCGACATGGAAGACTTCATGAGGATTCGTGAAACTGGGAGTGAGGAGGAGAAGAATCAGGCTCAACATCGGCTCATGTCGAATAATGGGATTACTGAACGCCTCATTCACGTCAAAGTGAAGAGATGGAGTCAGAGAAATCCAATTCTTCAAACTGAGATCTACATTATGACTGTATTTCAGTTTGTGGGGCAGGTAGGCGGTGCTCTCTCAGTCTGGGCTGGAATCACTTTTGTGTGCATTGTGGAGATATTTGAGTTCCTATGTAAGGTTGTCCTACATTTTCAGTGCCAAGGCAACGGAGGAAGGATATTCCGCAGCCAGATTGTTGACAATCAAATGGAGGAGATCGAAATCACTTTGAATAATAGTGAACTTGGAGGTGTTGAGTATTCCAAAGTTAAACCTGCTGTTTGACCTTGTTGGTATACACTTTTTTTAAATATGTTACGCAGTGAGTCTATAAAGGTGTCTGTAAATAGCATTACTATAATGCCTTTATGACAGCTTTAAAAACATTTTACTTGGATTTTGGGTTCTACTAAATTATTATTAAAAAAATTATATGTATCTATGTATACTGATGAAATTGATATGATACATTTCTTGTCCTAACTTATTGATAAGCAATTTAATTTCAACTTTATACATAATTTAGGCTACATAATTAAACGGTATCATAAAATGAAACAAATGTATTGTATTTATACCATCTATTTTATGTTCTAAATACTAGTTTACATTTAAATAAATTCTTTATTTAAATGTTTACGAAAATCGTTATTATTCCAGATAGGAGGCAAATATTTCTATATTAAAACAATAAATATTTAACAAACAATGCACGCCTGATGTATAGAATGTATGCGAGATCCCCTTAAACAAATATATAGAGACGGAAATCAACAAATTGAATTATAGACAAAGAAGGTAAATATGCAAAATATTATTGATTAGGGAAATAATGTCCTTTGGATATGCAAGTATTTGTTGTATATATCGTGCTTCCCATACAAAAAACCGACAAGAATCACACTTACTTAGTTATTATTATTTTATTTCAAATAGAAAGATGAATATATCTTTTAGAGCACATTCTATATATAATGTTTATATGTTAATATTAACATATTCATTATAGAAAAATACGGGTTTACGTATTTACAAATTTTTGTTGTTGAAAATTGATATTCGGAAGAGTTTATGTGCAAATTAATTATATTATATTATTTCATTTAATGATATTATTATATAATTTGAAACGCAATATAAAGAGCATTTTTTATTAACTGGGCATATATATATGTAAATATATATATTTATCCAAATTGTTGTAATTCATATTTTTAATATATTTTCTTGTATTATACGTTTTATGAAAAACATTAATTTATTGAACTTTGTAGCATTTATTCAATGGGTATATTGAACTTGTGTTAACATATAATTTTGAAGCATACATAATGTTAACTCATTATAATATGAGTTACATGAAGTCACCAGTTTTCTGTATGCATACCTTAATTTTGCATTTAAAAATATTTGTACGTCTTGCCATATATCATTAATTAATTACATCAACAATTATTAATAGCTATTATTACTGATACCAAATTTCACTATATTATATATAATTTTTTTACTCCCTATCACACATGAATAAATAAATATTTTTATTCAATTTAATTCTTAAATTATAATTAACAACATTATTGAATGTTATTTTCGCTTTTTCTTTTTGTCGAAATTGTGAGATATTCTTCAGTGTTCTTAAATTAAATGTAATTATTTGCCATTATATACATGGATTATTTCAAATTGTACACTGTATGACAGTTTAAAAATATACTACAATTATTAAATTGTGGAATGCAATGTACATATTTACACATTTGAACATTATTTTACATTTACATACATTATGAAGTTTGTTACATTTAAGTGACAGGTAAATTAAATTATTATTTATATTTAAAAATGACATTCTTTTTGTAGACTGTAAGAATGCTTTTATGTTTTACTTACATTTTTTGTAATCTCTAATTTTAGCCTTTTCAATTACTTAGAATAATTATTTTCTTATCAAAAATAGACAAGAACATTTCATTGAAGAAATGAAGCACACAAGATGGGAAGAATAGGAAATTTAAAAAGTGGAAGGGGACGAAATATATGAAAACGATGAATGTAAAAAAGTCAGGTAAAAAAGTGAGTGTGTTTAATAATACCACTGCCTATATTCATTTTCAAATAAATTCATTTCTGAATATTGATGTAATGATATTGAACGGTCAATAATATTTTCTATCTCAATTAAAATGTATCACAACATAAAAGTACACAAGCTGACATACTCATCATTTTTTAAATTGTGTATTCTACTAGAGTAGAAAATAATAAAATAAAATAATTTATTTCATAACTCAAAACTAATATAGTAAAACTATTTCAAAACTATTAAAATTTCAAGGGATATCAGGGGGTTATCAAGGGTGCATATATATTATGACTATATTACATGGCCATAATATGGAAGACTGCTACCTTAATTTGGATTAATATTGATTTTAAATCATTTAAATTATTTAATAGCTATTTTAACCGTTTAAACTCTTTTTACCACAGAGTATTCGTTATTCTATGCTTTTTAACATATAAACTGGAAAATATTTTCATAAATCGATTTCATTAAATTGAAAATAATGATCTGAAATATTGGAGCTCTTTTTTGTTTTACATTTTATTACATGTTATTTACATGTGAAAAGTATTGTTTAGATAAAAGCGAATGATTATATCTAAATTATAAGTCAATTTAAAATCATTATGTACACATGCTTTATGTAAGAAGTACAAATAAATATTTTACATTTAAATTATTCTTTTAAATATTGGCACCACATTATTAAATAAACAAAATAGAAGATTATAGAATATGCCCAGAATGCCCAGTTTGGTTCATATAATTAATACAAATTAATAACAAAATGCTAAAATTAATTTGGTGCAAAAGCCGATAAATATCTCAAGAATGGATATCCTGTCCAAACTGAAGTTTCTGACATAATCAGCTTTGTATATTAGTAAAGAAATATTGAAAACGTATCTTATAAGGTCATCGTGCGGTTAAATTGTAATTCAGTAGGGTTATAAAATATATGTACATATATACTTGAAAAACAAAATTAATTTATTGCAAAATAAACATCTCAGGAAATAAAACAGAAAAAACCGTGCCGTAGCCAAATTTAAAAGGCTGAACTAATATAGCGATCTATCTAAAAAAATAGTTATGTGTGGTATATTTGTTTTATTGGCATCCTCTAATGCTGTCTGCCTCTGGCTGCAACATAACTAAGCTCTGTACTTGAAACAACTCTTTTAGTGGTCTTTTAGGATGAAATGAACAACGCTATTGCATAAGCAAGGTTGTGAGCATATCATATTAAAGATGATATTATAAGAAGGATCTCAACTTTAAGATGAAGAGCTTCCTGTAGAGTAGTTACTAATTGACCCAATATCTGGTGGAGGATGCGGTTTTGGGCCCCATGCTGTATAAGGAACAAAAGCTTATATTGCTAGTGTATAGTCATATATATTTTATTTCATATTATGAAATTGAAAATTGCCTGTATTAAAAACGATTAGCTCTTGTTCACTCTAAGCCCTGTACTAATGGAGAATTTATATACTCAACTTCTTTTTGAAAAAGATTATAACAAATAATATTAAGCTGTTTGTAATTAGTTATTTAAAATAAAAATACATTTAAATTAATTTTTCAGAAAAATTATATCTACTTTTGAAAAAGTTAAAGTACATATATATATATTATATAATTTGGATTATTACTTGATCCAGAAATAAAACTGAAAGATTACCAATTAAAATCTGAAATATTTGTCTTTAATATATTCATCAGTTTTCTGTCTTCTTGTTTTTCAGTCATTTGCTTTCTGTGTCAAGTTTATAAAATAAATAATTTTATAGAACTCTGTAGAGAAGCTGAAATAAAAAAAATTTTCGATTCAGAAAAGTGAAAAATGATATTCTATAAAACTTTGTTTATATTAGCTTGTAACCTTTCGTGTAAAGGATGACTGGAAAATACAGTGAATAGCATAAGTTTCAAAGAAATGCATATTTGCATCATCGATGCAATTTGTTTTCTGATACACATTAAACCGCCTTTAATAATTACACCGATAAAATAAATAATATTCTCTTATTGTTCTTTTCTGCGGACGCAAGTAAATTTGAACAAACTTATCTACATAATCGATTTGCCACTTCCCAGATTTACAAATGTTTATATTTTTACATATTCTCTCCTCCTTCATTTTAGATCTCTTTTAAATCTATAAATTAGATTACTTTCTTGAGTCTACTATTTCAATTTAGTAACTCTCGTGCTTATAATTGATCTAGACGATTGCTGCTCTTTTTTGTCTCCATGTTTCGGCTCATTTTCCACTTCAAGCATCAAACATTATTGGGATCTTCTCTCAAAATAATCTTAAATTCTCCAGTAAATCGGAGTTATTTTCTTATAATTATGTTACTCTTCTTACTCCGAATATTCTTGGGAACAAAACTTGAATTTTTTCTCGTAAACTTCATAACATTAATATTAATGTATTCGTTAGTAGTCCTTGTTATGTGAGATCTTATTTCATTTTTAGACAGAGAATAATTCTTTTATTAATAATTTTTATTAATACATTTTTGGCTTTTATTTAATTCTTCCGATACACAATCGCTTAAGTATATTAAATCGGAGCCTATCTCACTTTTCTAAGATGTGAAACCACTTTCTTGGTCAACTGTATTGAAGACATACATATATGAGTAATAGCAGTTTCTGATAGCTCTTTGAATAGAATTAATTAGATTTCTTATTTTCACTCACTTTATCCTATACCTTTAAATTTACTCCATTTACCTTGAAATAGGTTTTATTGCTGGAGGGATACTTTACGCCAAATATATACTACGATAAATACAGTCCTGAAATTTAACAGGCATTTACAATTAAAGAGTTCATTGTTAAAAACAAAATTGATAAAGATGTGATAAAAATTATATTTTACTAGAAAATAAAATCTATCTAAGAAACAATTAATATCACAAAAATATCACAATGCTATATTGAATTAAATATATCTATATCTTGGACAGCATAATATACTCGTTATATAAAATTTAAATTCTCTGCTATTACAGTAGTATGTATTTTATTATTTAATATCCGATGTTAATAACCGTATAATGATTTGAAAATCAGAAAAGAAATAAATATATTAAATATTGATTTCTACATTTTAATAAATCTAAATATATAATTGATAGAAAAATCAATCTATATTTCAAAATATTTCATATTGATTTCAAATTAATATTACAAAATTACAAAATCTCAATAACATATCATCTATTTATTTAAATTAAAGATGATCTATATAGTATTTGAACTAATATAAGATGCATAAAAAATTATTTGAGCAAATTAAAAACTGATTAATTATGCTTAATCAACACATATATATTTTATTAGAAATTATACTAACAACAGGATACAGCTGCTGTGCAACTACTACGGTGGCTATAAGCTCAACAACCTTCAATAAAAGTGAAAGTAATTCAACGACAGAAGATCCCAACTACAATTGCGAAGAAATCTGTCATTCGAATGCTGAATGCTCTGAGGATGGGGTCTGCGCCTGTTCAGAAGGCTTCGCTGGCGACGGACTGAATTTCTGTTACAGTTGCTCTAAGTGTGTCGCCAATTCCGTGTGTACTGACTGGGCTGTTCGTTGCGTCTGCAGACCAGGTTACATTGGTGATGGTACTGTTCTCTGCACCAAAGAGGACTTAGTTGATGCAGACCGGTCCTTAGAGCTTTTCATCACCGACCCCTGGAACATTGTTCCTTTCTCTATATTCCTTTTAAATGTGCTTCTGGTGGCGGCCTATTTAAGTCGAGTATACACCGCCGAATTATTCCGTGCTAGAAGTGAAAAACCATTATTCTAAATCACAGTCAAACCATGCCCGCTCGTTATGTTGAACGTAAAAAATTGACACAATTGAAAGGTTTAATGTATTTTTAAATATATGTATTTATACATCATTATAGTTTATAAATAAATAACATTGTAGCCTAATAAATGGTCTTATTTTTCTTTATTATTAAAAATAATAAAATACAAAATATGTAAGAGTATCATTTAGGTAAAATAATGGAAAAATATGAAACTTATTAATTGCTAGATTATATATGTGAATTTATATTTTGTTTGAAATGTGGAAGAATAAGATTGTGTCTATTTTATAAGAAATAAAGACATGACAGATATCGAAGCCAACTGTGAATTATCTACTATGAATTTATATTGTTTACTGCTAGATTTTTTTAAAGGGGACGTATAATAATTATATAGATTAGATGTCATTATACGGAAATAGTTATTTAATTTATTTAATGTAAAGAACTTCCTGTTTTGTAGAAGGACAACATACCTATTTATTAAAAATTATACATAGTTTAATATGTAAAATATTTAAAACATTTCATATTCAGTCTGCTTCCTAATAATTTTCATTATTTCTATTTGAAAATGCTGGATGGAAATTTAAAGTATATAAATAATCATAAGATAGCTGTATTTCAATATGCCATTCGAGGACAACGCAATTGTTTTAATACATTGAATTTATATTATACTTTCTATAGATTATGCTTTCTATCATTACGTTGTCCGCGATGCCATTTAAAAATTTTAACCCACGGTACGATTATGTTTTGCTTGATTTAAATACATACAGTACTTTTTTAATTTAAAATATAGATTAAAAATAAAGTTTTATAATAATTTGTATCAAACATAAATATCTTTCTAATTGACTGCTTTATACCTGTCCAGTTGTTGTGAAATTAATTGTATTTTGATATAATATGTTGCGTAGTTTGAAATGAACATTAAAATATCATATATACATGAATACATTTAATATTAATAGTAGTAGTACACCGTTTCAGTAGTATAAAAGGTGAACGTCTGAAATATGAATCAAAAGTTGACAGTACTAATTAGTATTGCTCTACATAATAAAAGATATTTATATATAGAATGACGGTGGATATTCTATTGGGGATTTGTTTATATGCCAAATTTGCAAAAGGTGTCTAATAATATTGATTTCCTATAAAAGTAAATTATATCTTATAATTTTTAAAATGAAAAGATTGTTTAAATGAAGTATATAATTTTATTCATATATACTCGTGTATATAAATTATCTTATTCGTTTATATAGTATATATGTATATATCTTTCCAATCATATATTATTGCAATATATACTATATATATATATATAGCAGTATATATTCAATTATATATATTTATACATAAAAAGTGAATTGTAATGCTGCATATTATGTTATTGCTATGT
The DNA here is from genome assembly GCA_036023295.1 of Invenusta paracnida. Lineage (NCBI taxonomy): Eukaryota > Metazoa > Platyhelminthes > Proseriata > Coelogynoporidae > Invenusta > Invenusta paracnida. The sequence goes on along the minus strand of JAYRBW010095903.1, from coordinate 6,484 downwards.
ATTATGAGGCACAATAATAATTATACTGTCAGTAGGTAGTTTACGATAGACCTCTCGTAAATTTAATATTAGAAAAAAACTCTTTGTGTCAAAAAGATTGCGCCAAAAACTCAAGGTCATTGTCGTATAGGTACATGCCTATGTAATTCATAAGTGCGTGGGCATATGTGACACAAAGCTTAAAATTAAAAGTACATGCGAATTTCAAAAGGTTTGTGTGTATCATTGAAACTATGTGGCGCCAAATTCAAATTTAAAAGTTTGAGTGATTTTCAAAACTTTTGCGCGCGTCATTCAAACCATAGAGTAATGATTACTCTATGATTCAAACTGTGTTCAATGGTGTTGTTGTTAGACCTTAAAGAATTTTTTAAAAGTATGCTATATAAGTTGTATATAAGTGACATATTATTATGATGCATAAGTATGTTGTATATAAGAATAAATTCGCTGTAAATGGAAGTGCTCTATTTAATATTTCATGCGCTTTACATTACATAAAATAATGCCGTAATTAATATTTTCCGTAAACATTAAAAATGAAATTTACAAAATTATCAATAATACTTTCTGAAAACAAAACTAAGACTTTTAAAGAGATTTTACTAAAAATGTTGTAGATTAAATCTTAAACTGACTCGTATATATTGTGTTTTTAGTATACTATCAATTAATCTACCGCATAAACTAAACAAAATTCCTTCAATTATACAAATACGTGCTTCGTAGAAAGGAAACTTGAAAAATCAATATTCGATAATTAATACTTTGTTTATTTAGTATAAATTTTGGTATAATCATTTATATTTGCATTTTTTCAGAGTTTCTTCAAATGTTCCAAATATTAAAATTTCTCTTTACAAAGCAATGTCAAAATGTTTTGGCCATGTGTTATGCATTCTGTCTCTTTTTCTTTCAAATAACTCAGCAAGCATGTGATATTTATTACGATTTATTTGTTTAATTATTCATTTTTAACATTATGAAATAACCCCAATTCAGAAATGATAAAATATAACTATATAATTCATATTAATATATATATATATATTATAGAAAGTCAGAGAAATTTTAAATCTGTTTGTAGAATTTAGGAAAGAGATTAGAAGGGTATCACAAACAAAGAAAAGGAGAATTATTACATTTATACTCTTAGTAGACAAATTTAAGTACACATAATTTAATTAGATGTAATTAAATATATAAATAAAATTCTGTATCGTCAAACCAAAAGTCTATGAAACGCAGGGTTATTTATATACCCATATTTCTCTATTACACGTTTGAATTATCATCGTAGTTTGTTGGATTAATAATATTTCTCCGAACAATTTTTCTATAAGGCAGAAGAACTGTATTTATTACCTTCTTTTGGATCGATTTTATCATGATGAAGTAAATAAATGGATTAGCTACGCTATTAACGGAGAGAAAAAAGACCCCTAGAGGGATATAAGGATTGTTGGGGTCATAAGTAATGTAGTCTGTATCTTCGAAATTACGAACAATATAATAAATAGAATTGAACCCAAAGCTTAGAATGAATGTGATGGTTACTATTATTGTGGTTCGCGTAAACTGACGAGTGGCTTGTTGATATTCAGTTTGTTCGTCAGCGATATTATTCTGAAGTTTCCTCATAGTTATTGCGATAATGAAATAAAGCACCCCGAACACTGAAACTGGAATAATATAAATAATGAAGAACCACACAGTTCCAAATATCCTGAGGTACCTCTTCTCAAGGGGATTATAAGAGCATGTACAATTAGTATATTTGACATAACTGACAATCGGAGAGACAAACAGAGCCGGATAGAGGAAGACTACAATGCCAAATGTGACAATGAGTTTGTTGTAGAGAGTGCGATAACGTACAGCCATAACAACGGCACAAAATCGGTCAATAGCAACCATGACTAAATTTTGCACACTCATTAATATGATGAGCCAGTAAATAAACTGACTCTGCCAAATGTGACACAAAATCGTATTAATAAATTGATTTCCTTTTCCTACCTGGGGTAGTTTGAACAGCAGGATGGCTGTAAGAACACAGGCCATGGCATCCATTATTGATTGACTTCGCAAAAGTAAAGTAGTCAGTTTGGACTCAACCTTGGTGTAGATCATCGTAAATGTGAAAATCACGTTTGCCATCAGTCCAGCCAAATCGACAACAATTGTAACGCTGTTGAAAATTGTTCTCCATAATGGACCATCCATCATACATATATTTATTGCTTTTCAAATATGTTAGTAATCAAGATCAGTGTTGAGGTGTATATAAAGCCTTTATTTAAGAACTTAAGAACAAGTCAAGAAATGTATAATGATAAAAATATGTTATTATGTCGGTTAGAAGTTATATTTCTAAATTATTGTGTAGTGTATGTATTATGTATTACATATATATTCTAAGGGTACATATAACGAAAACTTTTAAACTAATTTAGTTTGAATCAAAAGAAACACCGTGAAGACACTACACGACCTGAAAGGAATGATCAACGATCGAGTGAAATTAAGAAGATTCATAATGAGAGTCGCCAAAATTCGGTCTCGATTGATGACACCGGATGAGATGAGATGAGATGTAAAAACTAATTGGATACGCCAAAATAGCCTATGGAAAGCCAGTATTGTATTTGTTTGATATCATGTTTTAATATAAAACTATAATGCATCTATATAAAATGAAAAATTAACACCGTGATTGAAAAAGAGTATTTAAAATAAAACATATTTTAATGCCACACTCAAATAAGTAAAATTTTGTGATATACATTGTACTGATATATATATTTAGTAATACATACTTAACATTTAATATCCAGGAAATTCATCAATTTAGTTGGTCAATAATATGTATTTATTAAACAATAGATTATTAAAATGTCTCGCATAAATTCGATTTAAAATATAGCTCGCACCGTAAATAGCTTTACATGCGTCAATATTTTTCCAAAAATAGTAAACTGTGTCTGAACCGTTTCAATCGAAATCAAGTCGCTCAAAGCAAAAAATTTATTAAATGGAATAAAGGTTAATATTTCAATTAATAATATTATTATAAAAACGTTTTTAATTATTATAATAATTGTAGTAATAGTGGTGTTTTAATTAATTTATATTACTATATATTCATATTATATAGATGACTTATATACATGCGATCTTTACTATTTACTCGTGCAGTTTAAAAATAAATACACAAGTACAATATTTCAGATACAATTTATTTAAAGCAGGCTTTGGATGACTATTTCTTAAATCATGTTGTTGTCGTGCGAATGGATATTCTGTAGATTACTAAAAATATCAATAAGTGTTTTTATGTTTAATATAAATGTTTTGTTCTTATAAATACTTTCGTTTATATATATATATATATACTCATATTGAAATTATGCCTATTAGTAAAATATTGTTTTCTTTACGTATCTACATATTACAAGGTCAACATACTTTTTGAAATCAGCATTGTTTTAATTATTGTTATTATTCATATACCATTACAAAAATTCCAGAATGCGCCGTGTATCTACAGGAAAGTAAAATCTTTATCAAGATAATGTATAATATACATGTTAAAATATACGTTCTACTTCATTGATAAATATAATTTCAAAACATTTAAAATATTATAGTTGATTAAAATTCAATAGTATACAATATATCTAGTTTGATTTTAATTTTTATATTATATCTTAATTTCATATTAAAAGATAATTCTGTATTTATACATTTTGTACATTATAATGAAATATTAAATAAGCCCAATCAAAAATAATTATAAATAAATAACTTAGAGATATAATTTATTAATATTTATATACAATAAACACAACTTTTATTGATTAGAAAACACTAGTTGTCTTATGTATCGCGAAATATCGCTGACATTTATTGCATTCAAACACTCAATTTTCTTAATAAATTTCGCTAACCAGTCAATTTGGTCATACAAATATATGTTTCTTCATATGTTTTCTTATAAACTTTCTGTATTAAGAAATTTGTAATGAATCATGGGAAATTACGAAATTTAGAATCGCAAGTAAGTATTTTTCTTATTTTCTTATGGGTTATAACATGTTGAACATATTTATATTTCACAATTTATTAAAAAAAAACAGCTTTATATAATCTTATAAATATTGTTTTTATTTAATTAGAATATGTTATTGTTATTATTCTATTGTGTATAATATATAATATAAGTATGTAAATTTTCAAGCCAGAAGGTGGGTTCAATTAGAAACTAGCAACGCCTTACAATGCTTCTAAAAGCAGTTAGATTTTACATCCACATTATATCCTTTCTTGATCGCTATAGCGCCTATCTAATTATGTTTTATATTTCTGCAGTACCTGTATTGCTATATATATCTAAGTTCAACTTTAATAAGTTGTGCATAAACCAGAAGAAGAGTAAACTATAATTTAAAGATGCTTATCTGGAAGTATTTTTACTAAGTATTGTATCGAACTGAAATATCCACGAATAATGTACAGATGAGGTGGTCGTTAAATTGATGTAATTTTTATTATCAAGAGCTTAAATGATAGGCTGAAATGATAAAAGCTTAGGCTGAAATACGAAATTCGTCTTAACCCGAGGAATTATTCCAACTCGATTATAAATCTGAAAGATATGAAACAATACTAAAAAAATATTAAAAATGAATTAACTGAATAAGTGAAGTTATAAACACTTTTTTTAAGAATCGATTCAATATGTTTTTATTACTTTAACTATTGAGGAAATCCTCGATTTAGAACAGTTTTCGTATTCCACTTCTAAATCATTATACTCGTATCTAAATTTTTTTAAACATACTCATAAGTTCGAAATAATTGAACCAATTTAGTATTTACATTTTACAAGACTTTCTATCCAAAATACCTACAATAGTAACCGTATTTATAGAGTGGATCTAACTGGTTTAAAAATATTTATTTAAAGACAATATGAGAACATTTTTTTGTACAAAATGTTAAGAAATAAAATTATCTACCTTATTTGACAACGCGTATTAAAACATATAGATTTCATATATGACGTTATACGAGCAAATAAATGGAGTTACAGTGGAAAAAGTAACACTTCAATAAAAATATAGTTCATATTGAAATATTTAATTTTGATTTCGTAAAACTTACCTATATTATTCACATGATACCTAAATTGCAATTATATATGCTTATAAATATCAATATACTAATGCAAATATATTGATCATCATTATCGATAAGTAAATATATATATAAAAGGATTCCGTCAAACTGGTTATACAACCTTGCAAAATTATACAAGTGGATCACACAATATAAAGCGCTTTTTTAAATTAACAACACAGAAGTTGCGAAGATAACATTTTGAGAATTATTCAAAATATTAAAGACGGAATGCAGAGAAGCATAGCCCATCATACAAGTGGATCACACAATATAAAGAGCTTTTTTAAATTAACAACACAGAAGTTGCAAAGATAATATTTTGAGAATTATTCAAAATATTAAAGATGGAATACAGAGAAGTATAGCCCATCATACAATGCTCACATTTATGGAGTATTAAAAAGCGGCATTAACTGATGTCAAAGCGATGCAGAGAAAATATTTTTTAAATACACACCTTTGTGATTACGACAGCATCAATACAGTGTTTTGTATTACTTCCCCCTTATATACTGTTCAATCCTATTAACATCTTTTTTTGCTTATCATTCGGCGAAAATTGTAATCCTGTATCTTATGTGATAGCAAGTCCGATCTATTTGAGCATCTAGTTCCCGAAGACATATTCTCTTTGAAATGTTCTATCTATATAAGTTAGATTAAAATTATATAAAAATTTAATATGTAGATTTATAATGTTTAATTTTAATAATACTCTACTTTAACAGTAGTATATAAACCTCTGTTATATTTTCATCTTGAAATACCCTCTATACGAAATAATAGAAATTGTTAATATGCTTATAGTATGTTCAATATTAGGATTTTAATAACAAAATTGATATATGTATAAGTACAGGTGTTTTATTAGTGACGTCTCACATCTAGCAATACGCATCTTTTTATTTAAAATAATTTTAGTTTTGTTTAGGAATATTGTGTTTTATAAAATTTATAATATATATAAAGATATGATTTATATCTTAATTATCTATATCTTACATATACAATCTGTAGCTATTACATATAATTAAAATTTGAAATATTTACTGGGAAAAACAGTTTTTAATTTTTTAATTTACATGTAAAAAGGTTCTGAAATTGGATAACCCCGCTATATTATTTATTTGGAAAGTTTGTGGTTTTATCTAATTAATTAATAATAAAAAAATTTTATAAGTGGGTCGTGAATAATGAAACACCTATATATATATTTTTATCGACAAAAATGGCAAAAAGCTGGTTAGCTACAGACAATTTTAAAAGATATAAATTCACTCAAACCACAAAATAAATGAAA
>JAYRBW010095892.1:0-20442 GCA_036023295.1 Invenusta paracnida | reverse complement strand
ATTTACAGTTTCAAGTAATAATGCATTGCTATTTTCAAAATACAATTTAGTAATAAATTTCAATCTATTTCTTACTTACATTTCCAGATGTTTTAACTCTTCTATTTGGCGTTTCCTTTTCTGATTATTCTCCACTTCTTTCAGAATTCTTTGCCACTCCAGTTCTTGTTGATGGACCTTTTCAACAAAAGCCTTTTCTGCAGCAACCTTTTTTGAGTGTTGGACTGATTCTGAATGAGCTTGGAAGCCCTTATCCAGAATATTTACACCAAAGTTTTATATTTAGTTGAGACAGTTTAACGTCATATACCACGACATCATTTTACAATGAACAAAAAGTTAAAAAACGCCAGCCATTCATGAAACATCTCCAAAACGCCACAAATTACAAAAAAACGTTACCAGTGGCAGCTCTGTACATGTTATGTACAAAATAGATCTAACACATGAAACAAAAATCACATAACCATTTAAAATAATGTCAATAGGTAAGTAGGTAATGTTAATAAATAGGTAATGAGGTATATAGAGGTAAACCGCTATATCTCTAAGTATGTGGAAATAGTGTTCAAACAAAATAAAATATAAAAGTTGAAGACACAAGTTTACTTGATCACACCTAGGTTTTGAGGCACTCCAGACCACATTCTCACAGCTCATGACAAGAAGCATTGAAGTCAATCAGAGAATGGTGCATATATTTGAGAAGAAGTTTCTATCTGCATGTTAAAAACTGTCCATAAGGTTTTGGGGACATCCACACATCTTTTCCATGTTATCCCCTTCATTCTCCAAATTTTAATTTTGATATTCAGTGATTGAGGTTGTGGAATGTCAGTTGAGTATGCTGTCTGAAGGTGTCTGGTCAATGTTTCCACATCAATATTATTTAACATTAAAACTTCAGAAATTAACTGTCCCTTAATAGCACTGCTGTGTGCTGGTGAAAAATTGTTTACAGGGTGGCCACACTAATTCGAGAATAAAATTTGAGTATATTTTGAAAAAATTCGAATATATGATCCTCATCTTGAAAATGCAAAAGAAGTGTTTCACATGTCTAACACAAATGAAAATATATTCAAAAATTTGTTAAACTAAAAAATTTCATTTATTATGTTGAATTAGTGAAAATAGCAATACATTGTAAAAAATACAATGTAGAATTATGTTAGTTTTGTGCCATCTATATAAATTTTATAATGGTGCACACAGCTTAAGCAATTTTTAATTTCAACTTTTCACAAGATCACAATCAAGTACTGGTAAAAAGTGTACATTATTGTTTTAGTCTGAAAAAATGTCAACTACTTCTCCTAAAAACAAAAACAAAAACTATAAAACATTAATGTAACAAATCTAATTGAGCCTATGAAAAAAAGCATAGCTTGTTCACAAAATCACGATCAAGTACTACTAGAAAAATGTACATTATTGTTTTAGTCATAATGTCTACTGTTAATATCCTTTTGTCGTGAGATTGAACATTGTAAACTTTAAATATTTTTCAAGATTCTAGATCACTAATTAACATAAAACATTTCAGTCGAAAACTTGTATGTTTTGGTAAGCAAACTTATACTTATTATAGTTTGCCATTGAATTCCATAAAGATTTAAATTCAGAGTTACCTCCTAGTCTTTGCCTGAAGAGGCAGATACCCTAAAAGGCAGTAGGGAGATTTGGATTCAGAGATAACTTCTTTTATCCTGAATGCTGAGTAGGCTTATGGCTGGACAGGAAACAGGTCATACAACTAATGAGAAGGACCAGGTCTACCAGTAGGGGAGAATGTACCTAATATATGTATTCACTACATAAAAACTACAGTCTACAAAGTACACTTTCACAATGAGTTTTTTTGAATTAGCAACATCTCTTCAGATAATATTGCCATGTCTAAATATAAAAGTCTTAGTAAAACTGCAAGCAAACCAGAAAAAATTGTGAGATGAAAATGATAATTAATAAAATGATAGTCGATTGTTCAAACACTACTGCACAGTTATATGTTACGAAAAAATAAAATATATCCCACTTTTATTGTTAAAGAACAGGGCAAAAATTCAATAATTTTCAAAGATAGCATGCACCATTTTTTTAAGGTGAAAATCATTTTAAAAACTGTTTTAAATTTTCATTAAAAAAATCAAATACATTTTGAGTGTAATAAATTAAGTGTAAAAGTTGATTAATTGAATTAAAATGTTTTCCTAAATAACAGAAAATTTATGTCAAGTACTAGACTATAAAAAAGTAGCATGAATAGTTTTTTAATTCGAGGATAAGTAAGAAAATTCGAGGATAAACATAAACATTCGAGTATATTCCAACATAATTTTAAAATTCGAGTATATTCGAGTATATGAGCAAATTTTGAGGATATGTGGCCACCCTGGAAATAGTTATATAAAAAACTGCATGAAACGCAATATTATCATAATTTGATACAAGGTAGACTTTACGATAATTATATTTTGAAATGAAAAATACATAAATAAGTTATATATTTATTAAAGTAATCTTAAATTGAAGATAATCTATTATTAGAATACATAATACGATAAAAATAGTTTACATTTAAAACTTGCCTTATGTAGTTTAATATCAGTTTTAGAGCCAGAATAGCTAATAGTTATATGTGAGTCATGCTATTTGCGATTACTATGATTATATCATAAGTATAAGTTTTAGAGCCAGAATAGCTAAGTTATAATATATGAGTCATGCTATTTGCGATTACTATGATTATATCATAAGTATATAATACATATTACAATTTGCAACAATTTATCTTTGGTGGATAGTACTTAAATAACGGTACAACCAAAATTATGATTATGTATACCACAGGAGCTAGATATAAGTACCGACCTATTATAAATATAATGCATCACAACTAAATCTGACGTTTGTTGATAAGCAGTTACTTTACTTAAAGTCATCCAGTTAAGCTGACAAAACTCCTACTCACTAAGTATAGTAATATTACATAATATATAACACACAAAATAATATAGTTCATAGATAAAATAATATTCCATTCATAAGACACAATAATCTAAGAAAATATAGTTTACATATACATACGTGTGCTATTAACGGCTATGAAGCAAATATACTCAGTATTACTAACACTACACGAAATTAATAAATAAAAACAATTACAAACAAATCAAGCACGGTTATAATGACAATTCTGTTGTTTTTAAGTTATTAAACTCATTATATTATAGTATATCTAACAACGTGATCGTCGCGTACAAATCAAGTCTACTAGATCTAACTACACTTTTATATAATAAAAACCAAGATATACTATTTGTAATGTTGGTAATAACAGACTGCTAAAGTCGTATATATATGTACAATAAACATAAAATCTTGCAAATAATCCTTGGGCTGTATATAATGTATACATTATATAGAATGCAAAGTATGCGTAATGCACAGGTCTTATAAAGAAAATGCATACATTATATAGTATTATGTAGAATGTGTGGGTATCTTACATCAACCAGGATTTTATGACAGTCAACAATCTGAACGACTAGGTCATATAGTATATCCGCAGTGTACACACACACACACACAGTAATACGTTCCGCTACTAGCACAATATACTGACAATCTGTGTGTCTATTATATAATATGCCACTTAGAAACACATAATATGCACGTTTTATATCTTCTTCCCATCCACCTATCTTATTGCATTGCATTGACACTCTCAATTGTAAATCACGACACTGTACTGTGTATGCTGTCCATTCAAGATCTTCAGAGATAACCCAGCCAAGTCATGAATGGGAAGGAAGGAAACATCACTACAAAATGTCAACGATAGTTGGGAGTTAACGGATGCACAAATCTATGGTTTGTAGAGTACTAGAAGAGTATTGTTACAAATAATTTCACGATTACATAACAGACTAGGGGTAGCCTGGACACTCGTTTATTCTTAAACTGAAATGAGGCCATTCAAAATTTTTTCATTAAAAGAAAATATACAAATAATATCCTATTTTTATTTTATCAAATATTACACCCAACCACCACCTTAGTTTCAGACTATCTTTAAAAATATATTTAAACAAGACTGCTAATGAAATCACCACTAAAATTCGAGTATTCGCCTTAATAATAGTGATAGCGTTAATAAAACTGGCGAGTTTTATCGCAACATTCAATCTGTGCAATGCATTTTACTGTAAAACAGTCAACAGACATAATTAGATTTTTTTTGTGATTTTAGAGCAAGGTTAAACATATCAAGTAGAGGCTAATTAATATTCCTAAAAATGTCGGTCGTGATCTAAAATATGCAACTCAATTTATTGATAATAATAATTAGACTAAGGATTGAAACAATCATAGCCGAAACGCACACTTTTATTACATTAAACTCTGAATTAAAGCGGTGATGAAGTATGCAAAGTGAGTTTAAAATGAGTAAATGTAAGTTCGGCAAACTGTAATTTGTAGTAGCTACTTGTATAAAAGCAATAATGAAGATATTATGTACAGCATTAAAATATGTATGGACCAGTCTAAATTTGATGCATTAATTAGTGAGCAAATATTTGTTGCTATAAGTTATGACAATTTAATTTTAAATTAAAATAACTAGTGTGAAAATAGGTAAAATGACGAAAGAAACAAATAGGTTGAGCACATTTAATCAATAATCATGCAATTCAAACTAAGCCATTTTTAATTAAGGCATCCCACATTATTAAGTTCATTGTTGAGAATAAAGAAAATGAAAAGAACAAAAAAATCGAAATATCAAGATATGAAAACTAATCATGTTATTTAAAACTAACATAAAATGATAAATTTAGAAAATAACCCAAAAGCACAATTATAATTTCCTTTATTGAATTTAATAAATCCTTTTCCTAAATAATTTCCTATTTTAAAAGTACAGAAGTTCGATATTAGACTTGGTCAAAGTTTGTTAATTATATGAGTTGATAAATAAGTTGCTACCTGTTCTTGTGACACCACGGTTCGTCTTCTACTGCAGGATCTCCGATAGAAGCTGAAATCATTTTGTATCGAGGGATTCATCATCTGAAGCAAAGATGGGAAGGATGACACTTAATGGATTGTGGCTTAATAAATTGTAATTACCAATACTATAAAAGAAATTTATTTAATAAACATACACAAGGTCTACGAGATAAAGAGGAATACAATTATTGATTTATGACTAACGATAAAATATTATCGATAGAATATCAATAGACCGATTCTACAAAATTCTAAATAAAAAGTTAATTGAAGTACCTCCTTTTATAATTATAATAATGCAGAAAATGGTCTCTGAGTAGGTACATATATAAATAGAAGGGTGTAATGAGATCGATACGATTAATTGTAAAGGAACGTAACTTGAGGCTTGTGCCACATATTATGGAGATACTATAGATAGCCACACCACACAATAATATTACAAAAATTTACTTGTGAGTTGCAATATTTGGACTTGCGCAAACTATATTGCATAAAACAATAAACAAAATTTGTGTATATGTCGCTGAAGTATTATATCCAAAATGGCTTACAGAATGGCGACTATTTGGAGACTTATAGATAGATACCAAACAATTAACAGGAATAAAGTGCAACAGACAAGAATACTACGCAAAGTAATATAATAATTATGATACTGAAGAGATGCCCAGTCATGTGAAAGAACTTGAGTACAGTACAGTGTAGTTGTGGTACCACCAGTCTAAAGATGCTAGTTTTTGTCAGCAGAACCTGACAGTAATCTACTAATATTATAGCAGTATATCGAAGGTTTAGATCCTAAAACGTAATATTATTGAATACTGACATGATTCATCGGCTAAAAATACATTTCCATCAATAAGATAGGAAGAAGAAAACGGAATGCGGGCACTGTAGACAAATAGAAAACAGTTTGTAATGGATAAACTGACGCTATTCGCGTGTTATGTATCAAGACAAGGAGGATACTTAGCTATCAGTTTAATGCGTACAAAAGAGGGGGGCATACTGAGAAGGAAATAATATACTTTTATAAATAGACCCCCTTCTCCTGAGCTTACAAAAACACAAACAACTCCCATCATAAATCAATAAAATAAAACGAACAATCAGCTCTTGATTCCCTCTCTAAATATTAATATCCTAGAACACTATACAGGCTGAAGCAATATTATAAGAAGCCAAGGATAGACTGCACAAATCTCTAGCTCATCTTAAGATGATGATCGTCACCAATAAATATACCTCAAGGTGGAGTGAGGTCTGCAATTCAATTACTATTAATGATGTATGTATTTATATGGGTGGTAAACAAAAGGTGGTTCAAAATGATTAATACAACTCGGATATTGCGACTTATTTTAATGAATACTGGACACGAGTTTTCATCACAAAAAATATTGACTATAATAATTAATGATAGGAGGGATACAGCACTATTGTTTTATCATGTGCCCAACCGATAAAATATGCCAACAATTAAAATGGTTAACCTACGTACTTAGTAACTATAATAGATGAAAAAAATATACATGACTATCAGCCATATTCATAGACAGCACCTATGCTGCACTACACTTATAAATTGAGTGGAGTTTGAGATAAGTCTGTATTTCGTATTCACAGTCATAACTTGTGTGTAGATTGAAAAAATCAATGCATATAAATGAGTCAAAATGAGTGATCACTCATGGCTCCATCCACAGAGTTTGAGTGTCGTTTGTGAATACGGCTGCAAGCCTCAATTTACAGCATAAATATTGAAATAAATTTAAGGTATCTTAAGTTAACGTTACTAAAATAACCGCCAAATCGCAGAAGACTTTGTATTTAAAATGTACATCGAGAATAGCAAATAATAAAATAAAAGCAAACTCAATAATATGTCAGTATATTGTGTAATTGGTTTCATGACTTGTATTTACGGTAATATAGACTGCACATACAATAATAGCTACACAAAACTAAAACATTAAAAGGTATTCTTGCGTACTATACACTAAGATTAGTACAGTATTTACAAGAAGAAATAAAATACGTTATAATATATATATATAAAGTATATAATACATGGTCAACACATGTATAATATGCGGCATAATATTAATAAGGTTCCATCTTTGTGTCAGCTATTTCCTAAATGATGACGTATACAGAAGATTACACAACTTGTATTATACAGTAATGGAGAATAAGTTTACTGAGATGCAATCAAACAATCAATATCTTGATCTGATGTAGGGATTAGTATACAAATTCCTTGTTAACCATCCAGTGAAGCTATCATTCTGCGTATTTAATACTAGAGTACCACAAACCACTTGAAACAAAAAATGCTAACATTAATTCAAAGGTACGATTAATTTAGCTAAATATAAATAGAAGTACTTGAAGGCTAGAGACTATTTATATTTTAAAGTGATAAAACATATGTAAAACATTAATTGTTCCGGCGAGTTTAATTTATAAACACAAATTTACGATGTAAATTCATGAAAATTATTACATACTGTTAGAGTTGCCACAATTTTAAAGCCAGTCATTCATCATTAAAAATAGAGTAAAGACATGTGGATTTTTAGTCGAAACCTATATAAATTTATAAAAAATAACAAACGAATAAATTCAAACAAAATAAACGTGATCGACATTTATTCATACGCTCTTTTTAGACTGTATGGTTAATTAGTATTAAATGAATATTATCAATAACTAAAAATGTAGAGGCAATTCAAAGGTGTAATTATATTGCCACTTCACGTCGACGAGTCGATTGACCTCCACTAAATGAATCTGTGTTTGTGGTGGTTGTAATGGTTGAGTGCGGGGACACCTACATTAACCAGACGGTAGTTTAGTTACCTTGAGGTCGTCAAAGGTGAGAACAAAGTCGAGGATCTCGGCGAACTGCTTGAAGAGCGCCTGCTGGTTCTCCAGATGCTCGTTCACAGTCATCTCACTCGAACAGAGAGCTGACAACAGACGGGGTACGGTCTCCGCTGAAATATAGTAGATCGATAACAGATCAATAAATAAGGTCATTGATAATGTTTACAAAAGTTACAACTAATTAATAAGTGAAATGATGCAAAGTGCAAACAATAATAAAATTATATAAAAGTTGAAAACCACTCTTTTATTGTTTATTTGTGCTATATATTTTGTGGTAAACAAACCAAATTAATATTTAAAGTCCCAATACTAAAACAAATATACAAGGAACATATACATATAGGACGACTTTCATTATTTCCCATAGACCCACCATCTTTAGGTTGTTCATCTGGTTTACTATATCAAAAGTTCATATCTATTTAAAATCGACATATTAGTTAATTTATAATCTTGAGAAAAAATTAGAGAAGAGAATTTTCTGCCTAGACAATTGTATTTATTTTTCATTGCTGGTATGCTTCTAAAGTTGTTACAAAAAATGAAATTCAAATTAACACTATAACCTAAGAGTTCAATAGTATTATTACAAACTGTAAATTATTTTGTGGTTTTTATTGACGAAATATTTATGAACAATAATGATAAAAATAGTAACATATATCATCAAATTAAAGAAAATTATTGCAAAAAGGATTAATAAATAAATATGATTAAAAAAATACTTCACTGAAAATTGGTCGAAGCAAAACAGTTATTATTTTTTAATTAGCAGATAATAAACTATCCATTCTAATCAATAAGTATAACTTATAATTAATTAAACGCTTAGCTTTTGATATATGTTATATAAAATTAATTAACACTTGACTACTAAGAATAGGGAGATGAAAGTCAGACAGCGAATCTTACAAAATCAAGTGTTCAGTTCATAAAGATGAGGCGATAGACGCGGCTTTCACTTTTTCTCTCTCTTCTAATAACAATAACACGCGTTTAATATCAGCAAAATCCAGGCAAAAATGTCAGAATTGCATGCTAGCTTTCTGTTCAATTCACAAAACAAATAATCGATCCAACCGGTATAATAATGTAATACCAAGCTTGTTCAAGAGAACACACACTACGCCCTAAATCCTTCGTATTGATCGATATACAAATAGCTCTTATATACAAGAAGGCGATCAGAAATCCTTGGCCCAAGACACGATTCCCCGTTAGTGCAATGCTCTCATCAATTTATCGATTTTATTTAGCACGAGATTGTGCTTACTAAAATATTGAATTTAATGTTAAATTATGCGCAGTTGGAAATGGAAACTAACTCAAGACAGCTCAGAAATAGAATTAAACGCTTATGCATTTTGAGCGCTTATAATAATTAGAACACATTTATCTATTTCATAATAGTAATTAGTTTGTATTTTAATAATAGAATTGTGTTAAAGGAATATAATTTATGCTAATATGTAAATGTCGATTTAACAAAAGTATCAATCTGAGAATTATTAATCATGAAATATACAATACACATAATAAATCAAAAATGTAAGGGTATTTCATCATTTAGTGAGTTATTAAAACTATAATTAAATTTTCTTAATCAATTAAATAACTATTTAAACATTTTACTTTTATTATCAATCCTGGACGAAAAATATTGCCTTTAATTCTTGAAAAAGCACAGCATGGAAAGTAAAATAGTCGAGAACATTGAATGTATTTGCTTGCGTCGATCAATCAAAAGAACATCAACCGAAAGTGCAATAAACTTAAATTAAAGAGTAAATTATACTATCATCACACAGCTATGAAAACATAAAGTATAAATTCAATTCTAGAGGCTACATGGACATAGCATTGGGAGGATGAACCATAAAATAGTTGCACAATTGCCCAAATCGGCACACCACAACATGTATACAGACAAAGAAAAAAACAGACTAATAGTTCTACACGATAGTTCCCGCACAAAACTTTCTAAATAAGCGTTCCGGAAGTTACTGACAGTTTAATTAACACTGAAGAGTAAATAAAAATACGAAAATAGTGACTGTTATCATCAACTGGAATTACGATATTATATGGTGGTTGAATCAGAAAAAATAATGCAAATTTTATGTTGTACAACATGATTTACTTCAATTAAAGAGTGCATAAGAGTAATGGATGCAAAACATACAAAAAATGTATTTATAAATTATAGATTGTTACCTTACATATTAAATAGTTAAGTGAATTATGTTATGAAAAAAATTGTGTTTTCTAAAAAATGCAGTAAGTACGATATCAAAGTAGAAGCGATGCAGTACAACTTCAATGTTGAAGAGATGCACTAGTAAAGGTATCAAAAAGGTTAAATGATATTACTAGAAATATTGTATCAGTGTTATACATAATATATTACAGGATAAAAAGGATTAAATAATACTGATTATTTCTTCTTCATTAACGTGTTTACTATCTTATCACATTGATAGATGGTAAATTATTATTATCACATTATAGACCCATGTAAATAATTTGCATTGCTTATTGTTGCGTTGAATCAAACTGTTTCGATATATTTTAGGAATCGAGATTCAATATAATCAAAAATATTGACGGTTTCCTCTTCTATAAAGTTTCTATTTACAAGTACACAAAAGGGATACCGCGAGTTACTACTTAGTTATAATTGTTTTGTAAATCGAATGTTATGTGAGTTTCAAAAAGTAAAATTATAGCGAGACTTCTTCAATAAGTCTTTGGACAACATCTACCTTAAAAATGACTACATCACGCGAAACATATTGCACTGAAATATTATTTCAGATAAGGCTACCACTCACCCAGCTCCACACCAAAGTCATAACAGCGCTGGAGCTTGGAGATAAGCGGAAGCACGGCAGTCCATGCTCTGATCTGGGCCTCTTGATCTCCGTGGTTTGTTATTGCCTCTCTGATCTCCGTAACTGCGCCATTGTACTCTCGTAGGATGGCCAGTATATCACCCGTTTGTTGTAGCTTGTCGTTAATAAAGTTCCATAACTCTAACTCATTCTCCGCGGGACGGCAGTCTACGACAATGTATAAACTTGAATTGAGATGTCTTTGGTTCTTTATTAATTCAGTTATTTTGACTAAATTAATTGGTTGCTCAAAATTAATCGTTAAAAAACGGAAGCATCAGTTGTTAACGAACATACAAGTAAACGACACTCCATAATATACAAAACAATAATAATAAAATAATGACTTTTAGTCAATCTACATTTATTCAGATCAACTTTATATTTATTTGAAGGCCATAAAATGTAATATACTAGTACTCATAATGTACAAATTCGTTTAAATTAAAAATCAGAACAGTGTAAAATAGTATGACGAAGAAATATTCATGATTAAAATATAGCGCAAAAACTCACTCCATGTTTTCTGCGACAACCTACTATTACTGTTGAAAAAGAATACATTTTTCAGGAAAATAAATATATCTTCGGAAGTATTGGCTTTATGCAAAATGGTAACATAATATGTATATTACCAAATTAGCTTTAATCCAAAACCTTAACAATTTAATTATCAAGCGCAAATGAATCAAATTGAAGAAACCCTTTCAGCAAAAACGTAAATGTATTTGTTGAATAAAATTATGATATCGCACAATCACAAAAGCCCATTAAATATTTTATCTGTTATATGTAAATACAAAGCAAGTCATTATGTTTCAACGACAAGGTTTAAATTTGTGTATATGATTTTTCAAGGCATCTTGAGGTCTCTAACCTGTGTATTACAGTAAAAGTAGAACACAATACATTTAGTCCAAATATGTATTCAACAAAAAGACCACAGGTTTTGGCGTTTTAAACAAAAAACTCTTCTTAAGGAAATACAACAATTAAACTTAAAGCAGTGTTTTAATGGGAATTTAATTAAGAAATACAAAAATAATGGTAACAATGGTTCTTCTTTTATAAAAAAATATTTTAATTAATGTTTGTTATTTGTATAACTGTATGTAAAAACTGTACATACTAATAATAATTATTACAGTTATTAAAACACACACTTCTTATTGTAATTACAATAATCATTATAACATATAATTATTGCAATTAAGCTATTTATATATAATTAAGGAAAAAATAGTGTTCGTATTTCTAAACCATTTTTATTTTATAAATACTGCTTAATTTTTACAAAAAAGCTTAATAGTATTTCTCTGAGAGGGATGATCATATAAAATACCAAAACATGTTGGACTAATAATATTCAATAAATTTGTTCTAACTATAATATGGAAAGCCAATTTAGCTCAGAAAAAAATAATTCATATTATCATATATCATAATGACACTCGTGTCCCATAATCAATTTGTAATAAGAGTTCTAAAATAAAAATAAAATTTAACTTTTGAATAATCATATTTTTTCGGAACAGGATTATTCCAAGGCTCTAATGAGTGTTTGTGAATATACATGGAATTTACAGATTTGTTTTAGGTTTAGGGTTGTTTAGGGATATTTTGGAATTCCAGGGTTGTGTAGGAGTCATATAAATAAAAAGTTAAAAAAAAGTGTTATGCATTATAATATAGAACTCACTTTCAAAATCCACAAAAATGTCAGATGTGTCATCTTTGGGACCATTTAAAAGAATGCGCAGAAGGTTACCCATGCCAGAGAACTGAAAAAGAATATAGTTTGAAAAGTACAACTTAAAAAATGTAATTTTGATGTTCTATTACACAATACAAAAAAACTAAATAATGTAGTAAAAAATTTAAATGCCAAACAATTTGCTAATGCTGTTTCATTTTAACGATATTATTTTTTATGTTTAGAAATTTATACTTTAAATTAGGTCACTTTAAAATAGGATTAGATTGGATTGATTGCATGACAAGACACTTCCTCAAATGGCGCCAACAATATACCTTTTTTATTTAATGAAATTGTTTTGAAATTTACAAATCTTCAATCTAACTGTTATCATAAAGTTGTTTTTACAATCCGATTACATTAGACATTTCTGTGCCCATCCCCGCATATCCTGAGAAATGATTGACAGCTGCAGTATAATTGAGTGTATCGCGATTAGAGAGCGATTGACTAAGTACTATGAACAATTTTTAAATATCACACATTCTTTAACATATAGGCTTTCTCTAACCGCCTGCTTGCTAACCGTTTTTCCAATTAAATGATTTTATTATGCGATTGGGCCTGAAGTGTGTCTTAAACTGGTATTTTCGATAAGTTTGTATTTATTTGTATTAAAATTTTTGTAACTTTCGTTTTATTAAAAACACATTATTGGGTTTCAAATTAGAAATAATATAATGTACCTTAAAATGATATAATCATTTTTATTTTATATATTTAAAGTGTTGCTAGAAAGTAATATCTTACATTAAAAAGTAGTCATTTTAATTTTAAACCATGAAATAAATATTTTATGAAATCTCTTATGAGATTTTAACGAGCTTTAAAAATATATAAATATGTATAGACTTCTATTTCAACAAGTGGTATAATTAAACATTAAAGTCATCATATTTAGCTATATTACAAATATTTTTACTCTGTAATCTCAATTTCAGCATCTTATCCCATTTAGATTTGATAGCGAGACTGACCTGAGACTTCACACCCACAAAAATGTCTTCCATCAATCATAATTAAAAATAGCTATTGTCAATCTTGTCTAATTGCCATTGTAGTCACCCATTGTGTGAGTTAATATGTTATTTCAAATAATGAGCCTGGTATATATATATCTATGAAAACTGAAAACTTTCTTTTTATTTTTTAACAAATAATAATTCTATTTACACCATGTGTGTAACTTTGATATAATAAATAGACCAATGTTTATTTATGAACGATTAGAAAGCTATATGTCTATGAAATACAGTATTCTGCAAAAATTATTGATAATTGAAATAATGGTAAGAAAATATATATAACGAATTATCCATATATATAATCATGTATTGTTTAAAAAGGCTAAAACTTTTTATTAAAACAGCTTACCAATTTAGAAGCTTATAATGAAACATAAATTTTAAAAAATATCATAATTTAAATAAATAAATATAATGATAATATCATAAGTACTATTACAGTTTGTTATGAACTTTACTTATATCTCCTACTTCAAAATATATATTGCACAATATTAATTTCATAAAAAAGTAAATCAATTTGAGACTTAAATTTTTTGTGAATAATAATTTACAAGAATGGTAGAGTTAGACTTTGATTGGATCAGGCTTATTGCTAGACTATTTTTTAGTTTTATACAAAATTAAAAAATATCAAAACATAAAAAGGTATGAATATTAAATGTACACACACACATATATATATATATATAATAAGGAAAGGGGTATAAAAA
Organism: Invenusta paracnida; assembly: GCA_036023295.1. Taxonomy (NCBI): domain Eukaryota; kingdom Metazoa; phylum Platyhelminthes; order Proseriata; family Coelogynoporidae; genus Invenusta; species Invenusta paracnida. Next base: position 6,146 of record JAYRBW010095892.1, on the reverse strand, counting down.
CAGCTCATATGAAACATTGTCATTATTAAAATAATTGTGAAACTAAAATGTTGCCTTCTATAATAAACTTTATTTCTAAGTGCATTACTATGAAAAACTATTTTATTTATTTGCAACTTATGAACTAAAATTTAAAATCCTATATTTATGCTTTTCTTTAAAAATCATTAAAATTTTGTGAATTTGAATGATTTTAATGTTTGGTTGCTTCCCCAATATTTTTAGACATTTGACATATTAAACAAATGAGATTTTGAAAATACTGCAGGTTTTGAATAATTGTTGAATAAATTCTTTTATGTTTAAATAATTTGCCAATGTGTTTATCATTACATACTAGTGCACTTTTATACTAACTTAAATTTAAAATGGACCATTATTTTTATCTAAAACATATATATTTATAATTTCTTCGATAAAGATTCCTGAATTTAATAGACAACTCTTTAAAATGGTGCATAATAAAATGTCCCTAAATAATGGTAAACAAAACAGTATAATGAAATTATATATGTATAAAAATTGGTCCAGGGTTGGTATGATTAAAATGTAAGTATTATAGCTGTACTTTTCAGTCAAACCAAATTATAAATGGAGTGACCAAATAAATTACCAAAACCTATATGTCTAATAAGTGTTCCCTTATACATGTAATGTACCTTCTGAGGTTACTTAAGTTTAATTTTATCTAGATGAATAATAATAATATATATATTATTATAATATAGTGTTGCTACTCTCAATTTTGCAGAAAAATACACAGAAGGAAAAAACAACACCATTAAATAATACAATATACTGCATTTTTTTATAGTGACGAAGATGTTTTGAGACATATATATCACCAGCAATATGTTTGCTAAAACTTATATTTTCTTCTTTGAAGCAACTTTGAGACATAAACCCCAACCTCTCTCTTTATCTAAATGTGCATCTTAAAAATTTTCCATTACTTTCTGCACAGACAATTCAGCTTCCAGACTTTGTCTTTTGTCTTCCTTTTTCTTTGAATGGAGATCTCTGTTTTCTTAGTTAAAAGTTGTAACAATGGTAATCTCTTTAGAGAGTATTCTTGTTTTGTTCCTGCAGGTGTTTAGATTCTTCTTTGTCTTTCAGTGCAATTCCTCAAGCTTATTCTTCTTTCAATTACAAACGTATTCATACTCAGCATGTGGAATCATGCCCATTTCAATCAATTTGTGATTAATAGGCAGCATAGCTGCCGCCAAATTTCAAACATTCAATAATGATCAACAGATAAGTAAATTAGCTTATTTAGGTATGACCTATAAAAAAAATGAAAAAATAAACTTTATCTAAAAACACAAAATAAAGACATGTCAATACTAGGCAAGGTAAAGTTCATACATAACAGTAAATTCCTCTTCTCAATGTCATCTATATTGTGCAATTTTCCAATATGTCATTATATATCTGCATTTGCATGGAAAATGGTGCAACATGCTTTACTCAAATGAGTTAACTTCAACAGGGTTATTTTTTGGGGAAAACCCCAGACACTGGCTATTTGCTTACTTTTTGGAAGCTTCTGCTGACTATAAATATTTTAATAACCTGATGCAACGAATTGAGCCTATAGTACAAGAAGATTATAATATTCATATGTACAATTTATTTAGTTACAACTGTAAACATGATAATGTTAATTATACATAGATTGTCAAAGTTCATGGTATGGTAGATAAAAATATTTATATTAATAAAACGAATTGAATTGTATTTATTTAGTTACAACTATACACATGCTAATGTTAATTATACTACAGGTCATGGTATGTTCATATTAATGGGTTTCTGGAAAAGTCTCCACTGATGACTTGGACAAATTTATTGATTGAGAAAGTTGCAGTTGATAATTACTGATGTTTACTCAAAGTTCTGAATGTTGAAACAATTATAACTTAAAACGAAAGCTGAATGTCCAGGGTGTCCACACTTTTAGACCAACATAATTTTAGTATATTTTAGGACATTTTCAGTTTTTCTTTATATTTTCTTGTAAATATATAGGCAAGATATTATATTTTATGCAGTTTAATGTCTTACCCAGGGCCAGGACTACAAAAAATGTATTCAATTATTTATATACAGTTTTCACTAACTCATAAACACTTCAGTTTCTTAAGATGTGAAATGAAATTACCTCACTGTTAATTATACTGAAATAAAATTCAATGAAACATTTTTTTCCTCCATCAAAAATTATTTTTATGATACTTAAGGAGGGTTTTGTGTATTTTGCCAAAATTTAAGGACACTGGAAATTTTTAGGATTCTCTCCAAATTTTAGGATATTTTAGAAAATTTTAGGAGTGATGGTGCTAAGAAATAATAATATAAATAATTGCATGTAGTGCAAATTTTTTACAGTTTAATATTGGTTTATGCAACAACAAAATTTGTTGTTGTTAACATTTTTCTCCAGCTGACCTTTTTATGAAAACAGGCTGTTTTTGCCAACTTTTGGCATGAGTTTTAAAAACCCTGCCTTTTTGCTGACCAAAATGAACCCTGCTTAAGAGTAAACTATATTTGGAAAGATTAAAGCATGCCCTTGGAATATTGGATGAATTTGCATTAGATTTATCCTCATGCCAAGTAAATAGATGCACTTCTGTCTGAAGATTGCATACCTATATTTTATTTAATAATAATAATAATAATAAACTTTATTTATAACATGCTTAAATGGTGGTACCATCTCTAAGCACAACCAGAATGAGAAATAATACAAAATATACACAAATGTACATATTATAAAAGGTTGGATGAGGCAGTTTAGAAGGCTATAGAAAATAGATGTGTTTCAAGTTTAGATTTAAACTGAGATAGATTTGTTGCAGTTCACAAAATAGATTTGATTGGTTATCATTTTGTTGTCTATGTGATAGTTGTAGTCTCCAACAATGAGAAAATAGGCACATGTAGTTAACAAATGTTCAATAAGCAACAGAAAATCGGGTCAGAATGAAGCAGACATGGGATGTTTGACATGAGTTAGTTGAGGGTGATATAGAGTAATTAGACATACAGGTTTGTTTCCATGGGAGGTAAGAGAAGCATCTAGATATTCAAGTGTTATAGTAAGTAGATTCAATTATAGTGATATTGAAGCTTTTGCAAAGACAGATACAAATACCTCCGCCTCTTCTATCAGAACAAGGAGCATGAATCATACAAAAATTGGGTAGAATAAAGTTGAACTGAGGGATAGTGGTATCATCATGACAATCCCCAAAGAACCATGATTCAGTGATGCACACGATGTCTAAATTTTCAGAGATAATTAAACCACAGCAGGAAGCTATTTTAGAACTGAGAGAATGGGAGTTCTATAGAGCAAAGTTTATACAAAGAGAAGATAGTCAGTGGCCATTCACGATTTGACCATGTTTTATTACCATGTGGCCTTCACTGCATCTGTATCTTAACTCGGTTGTTAATCGTTTTTGTTCAATTTGTTGAGTCTTAGTTAAATCAGGTTTAATTATTATTTTCCTGTCATCACTTTGAGGAAGATCTGTGATTTTTTGTCTGTTAAATGATGTTGATTTTAGTTTTAAAGTCAGGTAGGGTTATAATTAGTGGTTTAGGATCAATATTACCAATTCGCTTGTAGTTGGCAATAGTCATATTGTCTGTAAGCCCTATCTTACCGAACAGCTGATATACAGCCTGTTTGTCGGTTTCGGGGTGGACACTATGCTTGAAGTTGAAAAGAATCAGATTGGTTTTTTTTCCTAGTTGTTTCTCATGAGCAAGAAGAGCGCGAAAATCAATAGTCGTATTTGTAGTTGGATCATTGGATTTAGTGGGCTTAGTAGAGTTTTGTAGTGTAGTTTCTAGCTGTGAGATGCGGTCGTCTTGTGTAGCGATCCTCTTAGCTAGGGTATCGATTTCTTTCTGTTGGTCGATTATAATTGTCTTAAGAGTACAGACTTCTTTCTCTATCGTGGTAGTAAAGTGAGCACAAAGCTTGTCGCTTTGTAGAGCCAGAGCCCGCAGTTAGATCGTCGAGTGATAGAGAGGTAGACATTGCGATGATTTGATTGGTTGAGAACGAGAGAAGCTTAGTTTATTATGGAGAATTTAGCGGAGAGAGTAGTCCAACAGTTTTTGGGATGTTTCACTTTTATTCCTCACTGGGCATGAATTTAGTTGTGATCACTGTAAAAAGCATGAAAAACTGCGTCGATTGATGTAAAGTAATCCAATATAGAGGGAATATTGTAATACGAACGACGTGAATATTGTGAGAGCAAAAACAATGTAGACAACCTTCGCTTATACATACTAGCTTATTATCTGTCGATTTAGTCTGCCTCTTAGAATATCTCTCCTGCCACTCATTGTCTTCATTTTGTCTCTGTATTCGCCTGCCATACATTCTCTCTCTCTCTCTCTCTCTCCAGTTGACACCAATCCATCGAGTTGAGATGCGGGATCTCAAGATCCGCTGGACCGAAGAGAACCGGAACCTCGTCTACAGTATGATGGACAGTTATCGACATGCCCAGTCCCTCAAGAAGAACCTTTCTGCCCAGGCCCTCAAAGCTGTCCAACTACAGCAACACTCGTCGCCAAGGTGACACTGGCTTTCGATAGAAACCTCTTTCTCGTTCGGTCCGCGTCTCTAGCAACACGACTGTCTCTCTTTCTTTTTCAATTCAGTCGCAGCTGGAACAACCACCTGAAGACCTCTCCCCTCCATCACAGTCATCTCTCCACAACGGCACCCTCACTGGTCGGCGGTGGCACTGCTCCCCCCCATGTCCAGGCCGAGCTGACTTCTGTCACGCCACCAATCGGCGGTGTGGACCAGCATCCCGACTACAAGAGCTATGTCACGAGTACGGGCCGTCCCCGGGGTCGAACAATGTCCGAGAGCACCAGGACCGAGTATTCTTCTAGTCCGGCTACTGTGGCTGGCGAGGAGAGCGGTGGGGTCGCTGGAGGTGGCGAGGACATCCCCATGTTGGCCCAGTTGTTGCAGGAGGTGGACACTGCCAAGTTCTATGCTTACTGCGAAGAGGTGAGAGAGTCAGTGGGACAAGAAGAGACGTAGGACGTGTTTGGTAACTCTTGTGTGTGTGTGTGTTGGTTTCTAGGAACCCAAACAGGCCAACGTGATGGACAAGCTGCACGGTGTTGCTCTGTGTCAAACAACCGAGGTCCTCTCAAGGAACTGGCACGTCGAGCTCATCAACAGTCAGGTTCGTGTCTCTCCTCTGTCCCTCCCCGTCGTCATTTGAGGTTCTCCCCTTTCCTTTCATGTCACTCTCACAGATCATGCTGAAGACGGCGGAACTCTCGGGCTACGTGATTGTGAGTGCTGCAAGGACCCGGCTGGACTCCCTGGACCACAGGCCCGTCTGGAAGGACAGTCAGCTGCTCGCCAAGTCCACGTTGGTGGGCAAGCTTGAGTGCATGCAGTACTATGCTACCGTGGGGCAGGTGGACCCCGTTGCTGCGGACCAATGGCTGTCGACGAGCGATGTCGAGGATCACGTGGGTCATGAAGACCTGCTCTCGGGGCGGCCCGAGGTGGTGGGGTGTGGCAAGTCAGTGGGGGGTGTGGTGTCCGCTTGTGTGGGTCACATAGACCCCTGTCGACCTGGGCCCACGATCCAGCTTCAGAGGATGATCTCTCGCTGTGCCTGTCATGTTTATTACGTCAATTATGAGGAGGCGGACCCCAATACTGTTCCTGGCAATGTTATCCCGCCCCTGGTGAGTTGTATTCGTCACTTGGGCTTTGAGTGTTACCTTCTGAGATGACCAACAGTGTTTAATAATATTAATCAACTATTCAAAAATTCCGATAAAAATAAGGAAACATGAGAAATTTTCAGTTTTGTCATTAAATATGCCATTACAAACTTACAAACTATTAAATTGTCTTTAAAAATGTGTTTATAATCTGACAAATTTGGCATTGAGCATGAATTGCTTCTTTTTGTTACAGCCGCTGGATGAAGATGAAGTTCTCAGTACACCTGAAGGGGCCAACACCTTCACGTTGGTCCATCGTACTCTTAACATCTGCACAAACTCAGTAAGTAGCTTCCTCTCTCCTCTCCTCTCCTCTCCTCTCCTCTCCTCTCCTCTCCTCTCCTCTCCAGATC
>JAYRBW010095881.1:0-20442 GCA_036023295.1 Invenusta paracnida | reverse complement strand
TGACCTAATTAAAATCGGCCAACAGGAAGCCATAGCAGCCTAAACAAAATGCGCGACTCATAATTTGAATTTGGCGCAAAGAATTTTGTTTAAATAGATAAAAATAATTAATAATTTGGATTTGGGGGGTCTTTGTTCTCGTGCCACACCTTCCTACTACTTCCATCAAATAGTCTCGAAAGAGGAGATTATAAAAAATAATAGCAAAAAATACGAATACGATCAAAAATATTGATCATTAGAATCCACATATATTTAATCAAAATGATTCATGCTCTAAATATAAGTTCGCCCGCTTTAACAATTTTCTACCAATATTGGGATTGTAATCAATATAAATGGAGAATCCTATTCAATTAGAGGTACTTCATAAAATTTATGAAACCATAGAAATCGGATTGTCATTTAAGGAACTTGTTATTTGACAAGTCGTCAATTTACAATTCTCTAACCAGGAAAGGATGTACGTTTATGAGATAAATTTTAATACTATATAAAATATCATACATAAATTTTGTAATAAACATAGATTGCGATATTTAATTATACTTCAATTTTAGTACTACTAGTTCTTATGAGAAGGTGTATTTTTAGACCACCAATCCCCCCTCTCTCCTGCTTAACTCAAAATAGATTATGACGATAGAATATTATAGATAGACCATGTCACATTATTAAACTACAATTATTCATAATTTTTTATTACACTAATACATACAATATTCAGACATACTACTTTTTTATATTCAGTGGTATAAAAATAGAATATTGAATTTTACAATAACTTTTCAACAATCTATGTATGTTATTTTTTAAACATGGTGAAGACTATTTTTCGGACACTGTACGCTGTCATTCAAACCATGTGGAAAAAAAATTAAATTACATTCACGTGTAATAATAATATGTCCAACATAGCTAATGAGGCCACATATGAATCGATTTTGCCGAGTATTGTATCGATTACTTATCTATTATGAGGTACGAAATTCCAATTCGATTTGTTGTTCTGTCAGTAAACTCTTCATTTATAAGCAGCTTTGTTGGGGAAAGCGATACTTTACTCCCCACATGACCATGATCCACCGGATCGTAATATTTGTATTTGCCGATTCAAGATTGCTGATATTAGCGAACATTATAAATTGACTGTCCCAAATGACAATTCATAAAAAATTGTATGCATTGCGTAGACAGCTTTTGTATCTATCTGATTATTTGATACGTGTATTTCACTTCTTTGTCAAAGGAGCAGGTTGCTGCCTTTTATTAGGGGTCTTCCTAATGGATGGTTTGGTAATATTGGAGTCATTAGACAAATGAGGAGCCCCCGTCGGTTATGCTGTCGATTGCTGTTTCTAGCTTGAGTGATTTGACTTGTGTGGGTATTCGCTGGCCTACTTTGATGCTGATAGATGTATCTGAGACCTAATGCTGCCAGACAAGGTCAGTGTAATCGATCCAACTTCTACAATAGATAGAGGCATCTGAGGCTGTCTTTTTCCACCCAATGGTTTATTTTCCAGGCAAGATAGGATCCAGCAAAGGTTTTTCCTTTGCTATAGTTACGTTCAAATGTGGAAAAGAGAGGGTGATTCGCTTCAAGGTCACTCAGAGAAATTATACGGCAGTTTTTTGTGAGATTTATTTTAATTTCCATCATAGCTTCATTTGAGGAGGTTGTGAATAATAATATTTTCTTTTTTTAAGTGTTGCGTGTAACCTTTTACTTTTTATTTCAGTTTTCTTTGGCATTTATGGCTATTTGAATTTTATTACTTGTATGTTTTATATTGATGTCGAATTTGCAAGCTGTGACATGGTCCACAATATTCTAATGCGCCATTGTATTACATAAACATCATAACTGCAGTAATACCCCAAAATGACCTTGATATTGTTTATATTTCTTGAATACATGTAACAGAATTCAGAATATACAATATATATAAAACTGATATAAAAAATTAATAGTATATCTATGACCGTTAGGTACAAACGCAACTTGAAAATGAGTCATGATATATGTCTAGCTGAGTTGAAGGAGGTGATGGTATGTGATGAGTAAATTGATACGAAAGTCGAAGAGAGACAACATACTTGACCATACTAGTGCAAATGTATAAGAATATAAAAGATGACCACAGACTCAGCTTACCATGACAGTCCGGCTCAAGATAGGTGCCCACATCGTTGTGATTGTGGCCCCCTTGAGAGCCATCTGGAAGCCTTCTTGGGAGACCCCTTCGCCCTGAAGGTGCGGTGGCTGGGGTCCCACCAGCATCCCTTGTGTCCTCGTAGTGGGAGAGGCCAGTGAGAAAGGTCATTGCTGTCGTCGTGCTCCCCCGGCCACTTGCCCCTGTCAGAATCGTGGAAGATCTGCTACCTACAAGCAGCATCGTCCATAAAAATATAAGTAAATATAGAGAAAACAGACATATAACAACAAAAAGATATCTTTCATTTAATTGGATTTCGTCCATAAATAAAATGTCACCTGTTTACAACATAATTTGGGGATATCTTAGACTTAGTATTCAAAATAATGCAGTATTTCCTTTCTTGCAATTATTCAGAGTTCAAAAGTTAAATATATTTACAGAAATTCGAGAAATTACTAAAGTCGTCTTATTGAAGAAGTTATTTTACTGCACATAATGCTTCCTAATTGAGAGCCAGTATAGATATTATCAATGTTTGACTAGTTATGGTAACTCTATATATCAGAAGAATCTCTTTAGTACAGACGATCAAAATCACAGGTGACTTTTATTGCTATATAGTTTTACACAAAATGTTCACTATAAAATAATTTAAGTCACACATTTATATATTGAAAAATATGCGTAATATTTACAATCATCTTATTAGTATGAACAATTCCCTAGTTCATTTATCAAAATATATAATACATCTTTCAAAAGTTATACATTATAATATTGGTAATGTTAATTGTAAAACATTCATGCTTACGATCCCAAAGAGGGACTAATATATCGGATCTTATTGTCAAATAAAATTAAACAACAAATGCTCGAATGAATATATGTCTTACTTTATTCACGAGATATTTTAGTATTTTAATATATGAAATACGGCAAATAAATAATACAAGAACACCTGGAACGTACCACTTGAAAAACTTGCTCTCCAGGGCTGAGAGAGTCGAAGAAAGCTGCCAAATGGCTTTCGTGGTGCCTTCCTTGGCAGGGAACAGAAGCCCGGCATTGGGGAGTCAACTTCTTGATGCAGTATCCCTGGCGTGTAGCTGCCCACACCTGCTGCAAAGCTGTTTTGTCTGTACAAGGAACCCACCATTGGACTGCCAGCTGAACTCAACTGTCCAATCAGATTCGAACTGCTCCGTGAAGCAATGTGATTGGTCAATGTTAATTGGTCTTGAAATCTATAATCTCGAGTTGGTAGCAATTTTCTTTGCTTCGCTCTGGTTAGAGGAAAGGGACGTTTTTCAAAAAATTACAAAAGTATAAATAAATAATCCGCAGTTGCCCCAAAATCGGTTTGCTTTCATATTTTTGATTGGAACCTAAAAAAAACACATTTTTATCAATCATGCATCCAGATATTTACGCAGCTGACGCAAATTCCTTTTGACCTGAACATTTACCATTTTAGACTCACTGAAACTATGCTTAACAAACTAACTAGTATGTAACTGATGCATAACAAAAACGAAATAAATTATAATAAAAACGAAAATGTGGCACAATAATTACAATTAAAAATAAATGAAAAATGAATATATAGCATATATACAAGAAATACGTTTATGCAACTTTATATATATATTTGTACATAATTTTAAGTATCAAACTGTACTTGTTTACCTTCTTCGACAACAAATGATGAATATTGCAGCGCAGACGAAACAAAAGACGAATCCCATAATTGCGCCAATCACCCCTGCAAGGAAGATCAATAATTGCACAAAGTATACTACATGTATTAACCATGTGCCAAACTGTCAAACATTCAACATTTACTAAAACACCAGTTGGTGCATAAAAGTCTATCTTCATTATATTATCTATTGTACTACCAATAAATATATACAACTAAGTATATTACAACTATAGTCTATGAAGTTTAGCGATATACGGTTGATATACGAGTATAAAAAATATTTCAAGGTCAGAAAAATGTAATAATACTTTGAATTAGGATGACATCATTTTTACACAACAAAGAGCAGAATAAACCAATTAATGCAGGCGCACAATTCATTGCTAATGTTAAATGATAATCAACATGTTTTTATAGGCCTCAAGGAACACCAGTAAATGTTTCAAAGATATCTACTATAAGTGCAAAACATACATCTTTATAGATGTCAATTTGTCTTTATGAATAAGTTTTACTTTTTATGAGTAGAATAATATGTGTACATATTACAAAATTCACAAACTTCAATGTTACTTATTTATACATTTTACGTTAATGTACCTACCTACTATATATTTTCAAATATGAACAACTATTTGAATCATATTCCAGTATAACTAAACAGAAATACAATCATTTTAAAAATATATTAAAATTACAATTTAAATAAAAAATAGTGATGGCGTTAATAGAACAACCAATAAATTGATTTAATATTTATGATGGCAATATGATATGTAGGTAAGAATGCAGTTTTCATCTTCAACTCGTGTGTTTCATACGGATATCTCAATATTAGAGGTGAAAGTTGAAATGAAGAACAGAAGTGTAGGTCGTCCGTCTGCAGATTTAAGCTGACTACACTAATCTGTTTAACACTCTAAAGTCGCTCCACGACAGTTTGCAAACCGTCGACGCATTTGTTTGAAGGCGAGGCAAGGCGAGGCGCTTAGATTGATGTCCAGAAACTGTATATAGGTACACCGAGAGAACATTAATAGAGAAACTAATGATGAGTCAGAAGGAAGCGAATGCTGCAACTATCATATGAGACTATATTGAGCACGCTCAATCTGCCTACAATAATATCATCTGGTCTGTAATGAGGGTTGTAGTCACGGGCACGTCACATATTATATTATGTACCAAGACAGACATACACTATATTTACAGCTAAATTCAATACAAATAGAGGCTTTGCTTGATTAATATCGTAAGTCAGTCAAAAGCAGAAAACATGTTCAAGAAGCGCCCCCCACCCTGCCACCCACAATATCTGACAGAGAACAATATATATGTATATATGCACGGATTTGCGTTGACCAACCAACCCCCAACATAAATAGACCATAAGTTTGCGATGAGAATGAAGATAGACCTCAGCTTGCAGGTCAACTTTCTGTCGACGTACGCGCTAGAACGCGCCGGTAATAATAGTCAATTTAAGGTGAGCGAGCCGCCATATTAATAGATGGAGGTTTGCACCACATAGATTGATTCAGTATCATTGGATCTGGTACGGAGACGACATGTAGGTATGTTTACAAGTAGTCTCCATTCTAATAAGCTCATAGTGTATAAATAGCCGGGGAATGAAATGATGCAAGTGGGGTACCATCTTATATACACACAATCAGCAATCTTAGAACTGCAAATTAGTCTCGTGTCTCAAGAGTGGAGCAATACATAGTAGGATGGAGTGAAAACTCATGCATCATGCATGTGGAACTCTACAAGACACTGTCCCTGCATACATGTATAACCAATCACATGTACAAATAGTGTTTATTAGAACAATAAAAAGATAATATTATGTACAAGTTATGTTCGAAACTATTCCCTGACATCTACGCATACATTACATGACGGGCGTTGTACGGTGAAGTAACAGATCGAACTAAACAGCATGCTACATGTCATGCCTTTAAGCTATATATAGCGCTATATAAATAATATATATAATATTTCTATATATATAAGAAATATAGCGCTAATTATATGAAGAAAACCGAAAGTAACGAGATGTATACATTGTCTCTGTATATATCTATAACTGAAAGCGAAACGAAAATAGGTGTTGTATTTTGTAAAATGTAAAATCTAGAAATCAAGGCAGGAAATAATACAGCATATATATCCCAGTTTAAAGTTTAAACATTATTATTTGTCAGAAAATTTACATGTGCAGAAAAGTTAAAGGCATCAATACTTGCATGACAATATCCGGTATCTAATTGACTCCTGAATTGATTTCTAGTTGGGATTTCCTTCTATGACTAAATTTAACATGGCATATAGCTAGCCTTATCGATTTAGATCTCTGTGGTTTTCACAGAAGAGTTATTTAAACAAATATCTAAATCAAATGACATGGAAACAAGAACTGTGTATCCCTGTGATGGTCCAGTGTCCCACCCACACCCACCTGCCACATCGCTCGACAATCCCATCTCGCCAGTTTTTTTCCATTCCGGTTCGTGCTCCCCTCCTGTGCCATTCTCATGGCCTACGGTTGTTGGCGTGGCATCGATCAGAGAAAAGTTGGACTTGGGGGCAATTGGAGTGCTGGTGACGAGCAAGCGGCGGTGGACCTCTGTGATTTCATCTTCTGAAGAGCGAGAATGATGGTTAGAAAGATAGATAGTGGATGTGCGACCATATCTTGGATTGGTAACAATAAGAAAAATAGCATCGTAAAAAATGAAATACACATTCAAAGTGGTAAGCGAGTTCTATTTCTATTAAAAAGCAAAGAAGAAATCTACTGTTTCTAACATGTAAAGCCTTTCACCAACATAAAGATGTCATTTCTGCCAATAGTAAGTAACAATGTAAACATCCGCTTGCGTCTTAGTGTTACGCTGAACCTCAGATTGTGCATTAGTTTACAATCTTATATAATATACTATAGATTGCCTAATTGCACAATATTTAAGCGATTAAAAAACCAAACTGTTCAAGAATCATTTATTTATTAACGATATCCATCTTCAGGAATACCCACCTTAGTGCAACCGAAAAAAACATTTTACATGATATTGATTTGGAGTTGAATAAAAATATGAAACAGACACATACAAATTAAAACTTATTCGTGCAATTTAACGATATTAAATAAAAATATAAAATACTTACATGCAGAAATAATAATAGAGTAATTCTTTTTGTGACGGAATTAGCAATCAGAAGATTTTAAATTCATTTAATTCAAAGCCATTTTTGTTTTTTAAAGTATTAAAGTTTAATTTTGATATTAAAAGATTTAATTCTTGTTGTATTAGAATCGGTTATCAAAAAACAGGAGTGCGACAGAATTAGCCTTTTGCTATACATTTATTGCACTTGGTACAATCCACATTCCATTGAATTTTTTATTAAACGCCTAATATATGTGTCATGGGTACCTTCGTTATTAATAAATATATAAAATTATTTCTATGTTTATTCAACTACTACAAATAAGAGCTTCTAAAAATAAGTATGACGGAATCAGGATAAATTTTGTGATGAAACCATTATTGATTAAAATTAAAAATTATGATTTTGAATTTGATAAATCATATTTTTTAATAATACAAATTTCGTCACAGTATTTGTAATATTTAACATATCTAACACTATCTATTGAAAGTCAGGAAAGTTTAAGCTTATAATTCTATCGTTAGAACCTTATGGTTTATGTCTAATAGTAAGAGAATAAAAAGATATACTTTGGCTGTACATCTCTGATGATATGCCATGAAACTATAGTTAGATGTATTAAATGTGTTCTACCGACTTGTTCTTCTTTTTAATCAAAACTATTAATGGGAACAAATGTATTAAATAAAAAGATAATTGAAAACAGTCATATAGTTTTTTATAAACGAAATTTATATTTTGTCAATAAATAACTTGTAGATCGTTGGCCAATAGTTAGTTATATATTTTCAACAATATTATACCATTTATTTTTAAAAAGAGTGGTCATATTATAAATTTGAATACCATATTATAAGTTTAATGCAGTATAAAAAAACATAAAATAAGTAATAAAAATCCAAATTTTTCTGTAAATAGATCTTAAAAGCATATATATTGGGTCATACACTACTCAATAGAAATCAATATTGACATAAATATTATATAAGAAATCAGTTAGTCTTTATACATTAGAAATTGATTAACATCATATATGGATACTGTACTTTATTTGTCACCATCTGGTTCTTGCCCAGCATAAATACAACTCGATTAAACCTCTATAAAAATATACATATACATATATTTTGATAATTTACAGATGTATATACTCGCTTATACTTACTTGTGTAGAGAAATGCACCACGCCATTATACGAGATAGGCACACGATTATATTTATTTTAAACTATGAAAATAAAAATAACCAACATGTACACAAAATAAGTGTATTGAGGCGGACCCGAATATCATACATAAAACATTGTTATAAAAGAGAGTAGGCATATAGGTACATAATATATGATAAATAGCGTACGGCGACGGCGAAAGAATCTGAGTCAGCAACTAAACTGTATTTGGAGCAGAAAAGTACTGTAACGAATTTGCAGCTTAAGTAGTTAAAATAATACAAGCACTATACGCAAAAATCTAAGTTGGTTCTATAGAATTTGTTTTCGCCAAGCGATACCTCGAAGTGTAGGCACATTAGCTTAGAAAGACCCCGTTATAGCAGAGCATTCTATGACCAAGAAAATGCACGGCTTGTTGTATGAGTGTATACGGAGTTTGCTATAACACTGTATAGGGGCTGGGGGCGAAAATAAACACAGTCAAGAGTCTACAAAATGAACCTACTAGTTAAAACAAATAAGAGAAATTTGTACGGCCCCAGGTATTCTAAGTTAAAACTAACTGCGCACAAGATTTAGAAAGAAAGGACATAATAATGGACATTTGAAAAGGTTATTATACACGCATTAAGAATAAAAGAATACATTTTGGTGTCAAAACTTGTCAATTTTCGAATCCAAACTTTACTATACTGTCTTAAAACAAAGCAGGAATGATTAACTTATGGTCTACACCATCGCAGCTTCTGACAGTCGAAGAATGGGACAATCTTGTTTAGTGACTTAGTCTTCAACAATACATCATGCATATTGCGTACTAGAGAGCTAACCACAATCCATATTGACACACATAAATATCTGCATACCTATATCTGTCTTCAGTATAATTATAGAATGGTAAACCCAAACTTTGTCTTCTTACATAATAACCAGCAGACTTGTGTAAGATATATATATCATTATGAGAACAAGGCTTGTATATAAGTTCGCGTCCATCTTCAAGAATAATTAATCCAAAATCAGTTATATAGGTACAATAGAGATGAGATAATATTAAAATATCAGATATATATGTTGCTGTCTTCATTCCAAAATAAATTAGTCGATTAGAAATGTAAATACGAGATTATAAAATCAGCATATGACGCAGGCAGGATGGTTGGAAAAGAGTATATTCAAACAATTAATTGTAGTTATCTAAGTAGATAATGATATTCTATATATTTCGTCTTAGAATTTGCATAGCAGAAATTGAGACGCTAAGATTAACTAATTCAAACCGTATTAATAACAAAATATACGATTTAGGAGCAATATGTTTCAACTTAAGCATGAAATATCACATGCAACAAATGCAGAGAAGTAAGAAATAATTACTACATGGACAAAACCCCTTTTTAGTCATTATGGATCAATGACTAAATGGGTCAATGTATTGTAAAACCAGTTTTAATGAGAAAAAATATAATAATAATATCGATATGTCGCTAATTTATTTATGTTATGGAATTCTTAAATTGACTATTTAATACATAATTTGTTTTTTTACAACGCTAAATGACTATCTTTTCGAACCTTATCTTCCCGCACCCCTAAACTAAGCGTATAATGAAATAATGTTAATGCCTGCACCCCTAAACTAAGCGTATAATGAAATAATGTTAATGCCTGCACCCCTAATAATGAAATAATGTTAATGCCTGTACCCCTAAACTAAGCGTATATGAGCGTATTACGGAAGAATCTAATAAGACAGCAATAATTTAACTCTCATTTAAATGATAGGTTTCACAGAAGTATCTTATACATACGAATACTCTTGTGAGTATATGTGGTCAGTTATTAGAAAGTTTGGAAATAATGGCATGCCTAGTACTATCAAAGTCTCACACTGTATTTTACTCTGTATAATATTGCATAAATTAGGGGAAATCAACAAAACATAATAAATGAAATAGAAAGCAATGTTATAGTGAATTCGACAATCTCACCCGTAAGACAGGCACTAGCCATGAGTTCAGGCTCATTACTCCACTCTTTAGAGATGATGTCACAGTCAAATTTGACACTAGCAAGTGCACGTGCAGAGGCGACGTCAGGCGACCAGGTATTCGGCAAATAGAGGCCCGAATCGCACTGTATTTCAGCGAAAGCCAAGCCTTCTGTAAGACCCCCGTGTTCGGTGTAACGGAACTTGTACTCGAGGGTTGCGTGACGAGGTTCGGTTAACGCAGGACAGTGGACCACTGCATGGAAATATTACATGCTTCAAGTATATATAAATTCCTGTATATCATAAATAAAATGTAACGCTTGTATACCTTATAACATTTCGCGTATAAGATGAATAGTAATATTTTCATATAAAAACAACTAAAATTAAATGCGATAGGTAGGGCTTGCCGTAGAACTACACCTACTCCTACTACTTTTAAAGATTTGAAAACAATAGTTAAATTATATGAATAAAGACTATTCGTTCATGAGTAATACAATAAATGAGGCATCTTAATAATGAGAAAGAATACACGTACATAGGCCTACTAATGATATCTCTTCTGGTTTATAATAATTGACATATTTCATTTATAATCGAGAGATAAGCTAGATTTAAAAATTCTAATATAGGCAACAAGTCATAATTATAACAGAAAATGTGCAAAGCAGACACATATATGTACATATAGTATATGTTTGCATGCATTAGTTACTATAGACATTATACAGTTAATTAGGGTATAGGTACACTAATATATAAATCATAAACAAACATGGTAAGAATGTTAAACGCGAAAAGTTATTGAATATCATTCGCATGTTTGTCCAATAATACAATATATTATACAGATTTCCACTATTAAAAATAAAACCTTTTTATTTGCAATTTAATAAGACTTATTTAACAATTGAAAATAATTGCAAAATAATTTTATCTAAAAATAACTTGTATATACTTAATGACATTTTAAGTCCAAAAATCATTCGAAATAGATATATAATCTAAAGACGTCAAATTGAGGAATACAATTATTGTCGATGTAATATGAGATATTGTTTATAAATTCTGTGTTATCTGATCTAAATGTAGTTCAGGATGGTATAAAAGTACTGCAAACATTAATTGTTACTGTTTTTGTACTTAAGCAATGGTTCAGGGAAGTTAGATATATTTTGATTATATTTTTAGAAATTCGCCTAAGACTACAATGTAGAACCATATTGATAGTGAAAGGAGATACACAAATTGCCATGTAGAGTTGTGTTACAGTCCGTTCTATACGACTAGTAGCACGACTACAGCAATCTATTGTATCAAATTTGAAACTACTTCTAATCGATAACAGTTAATCAGTTAAACTATTGCTTTTGGAAAGCACACATGGACTATTTGCTCATTCTGAATATGCAAGATCGGGTCTGCCTACAACTACAACGTTCTATTATCTATATATCTTTTCGATGTAACACTTGCAATGAAGGTACGTAGATTATGTGATTATAAATTTCAGGATGAGCTTAAGTATATAAGAAATATATACTATTCATACGAAACAGAGTATATCAATTACAAAGTTCTTAAAATTAAAGTATTTATCAAATATAAAATATACATTGATAATAGAGTAAAAGGCTTTTAATAATTCAATAGCATATAAACATTAAAAGCAATACACCAATCAGATGTTTATAGTATTTCATCTTTTTATAGCATTGAAGAACAATAAACTATTTCAAAACGATGAATTTTGAATTATAAAACATTACAAAACAACAAAGAGTTGTAAATAAATTATTTAATAAATATTTACAAACATATTTAAATATACCTATTTCAAACCAAGTTTTTATTCCATCACATCAGTTTTATCAAATATATTTAAAACCAAAGTGCATTATAGATAGGCAGAAGTATAAGCTTACATAAATATTCAAGAAGTACGCCCTTCTTTGAATCGGCCTGATTATGTGAACTCTTGCGCGACAGATCAATATTGGAGACGAAGGTGATGCTTGTGAGAAGATTGGGTCCTATCGTCTTATTGGCTTTTTCTCTACTGATGTCATCACCACACAGCTTGACCTTGAGGAGAGTTTCCACTGCCGATTGACTGCTCATCTGCTGAGATGCAAAACTGCCACTATCGCTGTTGTATTCGTCAAAGTGGTAGTTTAAGTCGGGTGTGAAATGCCCTTTAATACCTAAGTAATCAGTTTTATGGGGTTTGCCCTGTTGACAGCGTTTCTGAGGGGGTAAGCGCATACTCAAGTCCTTGATTCGGATCTGAAATATGGCCGCTTCCTCGGGGAAAAGTGTCTTTAGAGATAAAGACGGTTAGAAAATTAATTAATTTAGTTTGCGTTGTGCTGTTTACTCATTCAAATGAAAAAGTAGGCTATAATTTGAAACTACTAGTGCAAGATATTATAACTATATTTCAGAAATCAAAATTTCTAACTTCGAAACAATTATGATTTTTTTGCATTTCTAGAAGAAGTGAAAATTAGAATTATACCATAAAATAATATACAAATTTCCACTAAGTCAAAAATATTCGCGTGTATTAAACTATACATATTATAATTGAATAAAAATCACAGAAATTAGTCCAGTTTTGAAATACTGAACTTACTTTATCCGAATAATTGCACGATATCAATGAAAATATATCATCTGATTGTACACAATATAATGATGTATTTCATTTGATAATACAGTTTACATTTAGTAATTTCCAATATAGAATTCACATTAACTGTGATTAATGCTTTATACCTCTTTGTATATTGGATTCTAGTTTATAGAGATTGGCTTTACTGAAGTTTTTCGGTAATCAAAGAACATAATACAAGCAAGTTCGATGTTTTCTTCCTGATGAAGTGTTCCAAAGGATTTCTTTCGAGGAATAAATACAAATATAAGATTAATCGTTTAAGTGTGGGCATATATGGCAATTTGTAATTGAACAAATAATGTGAAGTGATATCATAATTATTTCAAATATGATACAATTTCTGTTTAAGCAATGCGCCATTTCAACATCTGCTTCAAAATTTAAAATAAATGCATACTTGATGTACATGACTAAATTTGTTCACGGAAAATACATAATGCATTGTACTATAATAATATTGCTTAATTATTAAAATAGAAAATAGACTGTATCTCCAACAAGTGAGTACTAAAATGTCAGTCTAAATGAAATGTTTGAGATAAACCCAGATGACTTGCCAAAATACAGGGGAAGGCATTCTTCTGACGAACGGACTCATCAAGCTGCTCCTTCCAGGAGTGTTTGGCTGAGGCAAAGTATCCAACAGAAGCCAGATAACCACCGACAATTGGATTAATGGGCTGTTGAGCAGCACAGAAAGATGTCGCCAAATCTATCAATTGTTTGAAACATAAACAGCATTTATAGAATAAGTGTACATAAGCAAACATATCAGTGCAGTGGCATAAATATGAAATTATTGATACAAGTAGTCAGGCAACTTGTATTAGAATACACTCTTTAGGTATATGTTAAGTCTATATAAAAACAAAAATTTGACAAAGCAAAAACAAATACTCTCAGACGTGGTACGTTGCTTCATTCTTATATTACGATAATTAATGTATTAGTATAATTCTATTCATTAAAAAATCAAAAATAGTTCAAATTTCCGTTAATTATGAATGTAATCACTGCATTACACCGTATAAAAGTATAAATCAACTTTAATTTAGTTATTCATTCAAGAATATGCATCGTTTTGATAAACACTGTTTCAATTAAATGAAGAATTGTGACAGTAAGAGACTTCGCAAATATAAAAAGATGAGAAAGGTATTCAAATATACTGAAACAATTTGTAGTAAAGTAAAACAAGACATTAGCTGCAGGTGAAATCGTCCACAATAAAGAAGAGCTAGATGTAATTCGAGAGAGGACTTAGAGCTATTTTTTAAGTAAAATGAGGAAACTACTACAGAGTGGCAGATGCATGCATTATGATATACACATAGCAAATTCTAAAGGAGCAATATAAGGTTGACATAAAATAGAACAATTACTTCTCTAAAAGTTAAACAATTTTGAAAAGAATACTAACAAAATAAAAACAGTTACGGCTAGGTAGTTATAACCAGTGTACCATATAACCCTTTATATGATATTTCATCGTTGCCTTCCATATTTGTCAAACTCTTATCAAACTCAATTTGAATTATATATCAATATTCGTCTTCGCCGTGTGTGACATTATTTATATTTCTTTAGAGAAAGATATAATTCATAAGAGATGTGAACCTTGTGGAATGCACTGGTATTTGACGTAGAGCATGGGGCGTCGCCAATCATCTTGTGAGCAGTTCATGAGACTTTGGAGGGGCAGGCGTGGGCCAAAAATGACTCGCTCCGAGCACTGTGGTCGGCCTGAGCATAGTTCTGATATCGCCAGAGTCCGGTCTACAGTGCAGTCTTTGGCCTTGATTGCGCCGCTTGTGTATGGTAAGGGGTCGGGGCTGGGACTGAGGCAGGTGCGATTGGACAGGGCTGCAGACCGGCCAAAGCGAGCCGAATGGATAACGATGAAGTAATCTGTGGGACATTCGATGGTGAGATCTTCTCCATAACACGGGTTCTTCTTGGCTGGAGGAGGAGGAGAGGAGTTCAGTGATTCTGCTAAGACCTCTAAGTTCATTAAAGTTGGCCTCCATAATTAGTAAAGTTAAGATGAATAAATTGAGATGAGCTAGTTTAAAAATTAATCATAACAAAGGTGATATAAAAAAATCAATATATTGCTACCATATTGTCTAATGAGAAATATAAGTTATTTATAATTGTTATATATTTAATACAATTTCATTTAAACTAAGAATGGTGATAGAATTAACAATAAATTCGTTTTTTGAAACTATTAAAACGCATCTGGCAAAAAATCTATTATATTGTACAATGTATATATAGTCAATATATTGGATATGCATGTTTCATCACATTATGATTAAGTATTTAGTTTAACTGTTTAATTAATAATTTACAAATTACGACTTCAGTATATTGAAACGAAAAGAATGCAGTAAACATTTTGGGATAAATAAACACATTTAGTTTTATTAAATTTTAATGTATTAAACTATATGCAACCCATGTATTAGTATGGTTCTCCCTAAACTGTTAAGTACCTAAATATATTAAATTAGTAAATAAAATAAATGTAAATAACCATAGTTGCTGCACAGTATTCTAAAGATTGTAAAAGCGCTGAAATGTTTTACCTTCCTGTGTTGCTGAGACTGAGAAAAAAGATCCGGTTAGAAATAATACTTTCAAGAATGCACCGTAGAAAGAGATGGAGAAATGCATGTCATTTCTTAATACCTGAAAATAGGTTTTTATAAAAAATATATACACTATTAGTTGACAAAAAAATACATCGGCCATATAAACATTTATATCGATTTCATTGAAACATGAATATAATTATTGACAGGATTGACAAAAACTAATTAGAAATATATTTTTAATATCTTAATTTAAAATCAATATTATGTTTACAAAAGATTAATATACTAAGTTAAGTAGATACCATGTATACTAATAATTATATTAAAAAAGATATTTATAAATATTTTTAAGAAGTCTATATTAACAAGTGAGATTTACAGTAGACAGTTACAATTTTACAACACTATCCAAAATTTCACCAAGATTAAAAGCCTTTAATCTTAAATTTAATATGTATGTTTTCTGATCAAAATGTCACGGTCATTAATATATACTGATTAATTATTATACCTATTAAACATGTAGGTAGGTACATACTAATTGAATCAAGATAAAAATTGGATTATATAATTATAAGTAAAAAATAAATGTATATTCTAATACATAATATTAATATATATATATTAACATAATTTCATGTTTAGAAATAAGAAATATACTTACTTTAAAGATTTGAAAATTCTGTAAATTTTTAATTAGTTGTGCATAACATTGAAAAATGGCCAAGAGCATTTTTAATAATAACTTAATAAAACGTCTTACATTAATGATATTTTATATTCTATAAAAATATCTTCTTCGTTTATAATTGACAAAGTATAAAATATAGTTATTATTTGAATAATTTATCATATTAAATTTATTTAAACTAATTATTATAGTTAAAATTAAATATGTATTACATCTGAAGACATAATATAAAACTATTTTAAAACACTCTCCTAAATACAGTTAGAGAAAGCCATTATGTGCAAATGTTTTGCAAGCAATACAGGCATTATGCATTGCTAGTAAATTTATTGAAGTATGAAATAATCATATTTATATATTAATTGTTTATTATTGTCAATTCAGGATATGCAGAAAAAGCATAATTTTATAAATTGTTTTTATTTAAATCATTTAACAATATACCTAGGTATTAATCACACTAAAAAAAATAAAGGTAAATATCATGTTATACTTTGATTGAAAAATGGTTGAAATTTTAGTTTAAAAAGTTGTATAATAATCAATTTAAAAATTATTATTTGTTTGCAATAATTTGTTTAGCAAACTGTGTAATGAATTAAAGCTTTAATATAAATGTTGACCTAATTTAGATAATGGAAATGTATCTAAAATTATATTAATTATTCTAATAATTAAATATTTAAATAAACAAATATTTAAAAAATTGAACTTGCTTTGTAAAATTGATTTTTTTATTGATTATATATATATTATAACTTTAAGTTCTGCTAAAATTTAAATTGATGTGCATCTCAAATAAAAATTAATTACTATAAATAAATTCTAATTCAATGTTATTCACACTTACACATATGACCACAACTATTTCTAATACATTAGACAGAAGAAACTCATGATACTGTACCTCATTTTTTTATAATTAAAATATTCTTTATTATTATAAAAAGATGCAAACACATATATTACATGTGTAGGTATAATATTGACAGTGTATTAAACAGTATAATTAAGACAAACAATTTAATGTATAATAATATATATCTATTGAATGGTTTATAAGAAAATATTTGATTTTGACATTGAACTCATTGGACTGAAAGCGTAAAGAAGAAGTTATATGAAATATTAAAATAGTTTTCACTGGATATACATTACTTTATTTTCATGGAAAGCCAAAAAGAATGTAAAATTTTAACATTTCACATCCATTTCTAATTTTCCAAAGTTGGAGACATCAATCACCAAATTTCTAGAAGCATATGTGCAGTCAACATTTTGTTGTCATTACTTCACCTTATCAAGCTGTCATTTCTTATTTTATGGCTGCTCTCCGCTTTTACTTTTAATAATACTCATACTTCCACTTAGTCTTTTCTCCTTTACATTTGTCCTCATTTATTTTTAGAAATTCTTATAAGAATGTTACATATAAAAAACGATTAGCAAAATGTATTATCTATTTGAAATTCTGTTTTGTCCATGATCAAGTATGATTCTGTGGTCATTGCAGCTTAAATCATTGAGGTTATTGTAGTAAGCAGTCCAAGCAAACTTGAACAAGATGAATTACCATTCTGGGAAAGTCTTTTCACGTAGAGGAAATGAAACATGCTCAGATATTCTCAAAAGAAATACCAATAATCAGATAGCTTGGATAACATTCGAAAATGAGATATCATTTTCTCTTATCTTAAATGACCATAAGATCAGTAAAGGTTGTCAATAAGTTGTTGATTGAAATGAAGTGCATTAAAAATATGACATATTCTCATTTTAATTGTATTAATGCTTTAAATGAATAATAATAGTAAAATAGCTATATCTGTTAAATATATATATATTTCAATGTATGTTTATGAGGTCAATGAGAATCACCATATATGTATTAAATAACAATTTGGAAAGAGTAGTATTGTGATAAGAATAAATTATTAGCAATTTCTTACATCTGATAAAAATTTGTTGATATAATAATAACAAATCTATTGTAGATAAGACAGAATACATAATCAAGGATATTTAGAATTAAATACTTGGTTAAATATTGGACTGTGGTGAATGCCAGTTTAAAACATGTGAAGAAATCAGTGGTAATTTAAGTAATAGTATACTTAGAATTCACATTCATACAAAATTTAATTTTTATTGGGCAATGAATTTTTGACAAATTTGTGTTATTTTTTGATAGCCAGACTAAAATACTATGTAAATATAAAAAAATAATATAATATTCTAATCATTTTATTAAAATGTAATATAATAATTGGGTTAAATATCAGTTTAGATCTCAGTAGATTATTTCAAAAACTGCCAAATAAACAGTAAAGGAATTATTTTCCATTTGCATTGATACTTCATATGAACTGAACATTCTAAATAGATATAAAAAAAATTAAGAACATCAAATATAAATTTTCAGCAAAACTGTTAAATTTCTTTTGGCATTAAATACAAAAGTTCTGATGGTGTTTATAATTTTTTTAATGTACTTTATATATTTTTTCAATATTTCTATATATTGTATTGAATAGTAAAAAATATAGAAGTTTTAGTTTTTTTTATAATTGTATATTCAATCTTATCCTAAACCTATATCATCAGAAATTAATTCAATATATAAATATTATATTTTTTAATTAATTGAATATTCTAGTTAATCATATCTTCCAATTCTATATATCTTTTATTAATAAATATTAAAGAACCAGAGAGTCATTGAATATAAATTTGATCAATTATTATTAATATATCATACTTTATCTATATATTTATGATAATAATTATTTAAATTATTTAGATACAAATCAGTTTCTATGTTTATATGAACAATAATTTTTGAATAAATAACTAAATACTTCTATCATAAATGATATATTATCTGTTTTTTATAAAAGTCTTATATAAATATAGAAATTAATATTATTAACAGGATAGATTGCATACATGCTTTGTCAGGATATAATTATAGAATAAATCATAATTAATTAGTCCCTGAAGGCTTAAACTAATAAAATAATAATTAGCTCAATGCTGCAGCACAAAAAAGGTTTGTTAAAAGCCCAGAGTATGTACTGGGGTTCCAACTTGCTACCTTTAGGTTTGAAAGCAGGAGTCTTATCCACTTGGCTACCACTCTCCTTAAAACTTTAACTGTAAGATTGCATTCTTATACTAAACAGTATACAAATACAATTTTACAGTTAAAGTTTTATGGAGAATGGTACCCTTTAAACCCAATGGTAGCAAGTTTGAACCCTGGTACATACTCCTGACTTTAACAAACTGGTTTGCATTGCAGCATTGAGGTAATTATTGTTTGATTAGTTTAAGCCTATGGTGACTAATTAATTACCATTTATTATATAACTATATCCCTGCAAATTATGTATATAATCTACCTTTTATTATTATCTACGTATGCCACATCTATATTTTTATAAATTAATATTAATTATAAATCTAATGTTCAAGATAGAGAAAAAGAAAGTTGAAAGAAGCAGTTAGAAGATAATGAAAAAAGACTTAAATTCCATTCAAAAAAATAATAAACCTTCTACATAGCTCAATAGATTTGTATGATAATAGTTTAATTATTTATGAAAAAATAAATTATTTCACTAAAACTAACTTTTAAGTATGTATTAAAATGTTTTAAATATTTTTTCAGTATGTGCTTTCTATATTGATCTGATGAAACAAAATTACCTTCAAACAGGCTTGATAATTCAGATATTATTTGCCTATCTAATATTTGAGATTTAAAAAATTATTATTAAGTTTTAATTTTCATATATTTTAATTTTTGTCATTCTTTACCTAAAATGGGAAAAAGTCAATCAGTAACCTATACTATAAAAGCCCATATTATTATGTATAAATAATTTTGACATATAAAAATTGTCTTATATATTTAAAATTTTGGAAGATAAAAATTAAATTAAGCATTTAAATTAATATAATAAAATATAAAAAATATATAAATATTTACAGATAAATGATTATAATTATAAATAAATAGAAATTCTCATAAATATATTTTTTGATAAATATTTTTTTTATAAATGTCAAAATTTTTTATAGATAAAAAATCTGGTAATCTTTAAGTTTCCAGCATTAAATTATTTTTGCTTTTTTTATGTTTTTTTTTGTTTATTTTAAATTTTTTTATGGTTTTTTTTAACAATTTTTTTTTGTTAAATTATTTTTTGTTTTTATTTTACAATTTATTTTAATGTATTAAATACTTAAATTAATAAGTAA